>CANXYI012273588.1:0-10812 GCA_948208565.1 Hura crepitans | reverse complement strand
CATCATATTCATATGCATATGACATCTTCAAATTGACAAGAACATGTGCACACTCATTATCTCATTTATCGATTCAAATGGGCATAATGCCACACATTGATATATCAAGTCAATTCATGGCATTCTAATACTATTACACCTATTTTTCATGTTCCAATCATAAAATGACAATACGCATGCATCTCTATGCTTACGACACAAAACATGGCATAATCGATTTCTATTTCGCATAATGCATTTATAAGCTTAAAATCGACATCCTTGTAATTTTCATCACTCATAACCACCTCATATCATCCATTTATCATTGCATTATTCATACATTTCAATTATAACATTTTATTGCATTTTTATGCATTTAATTACATTTATCACAAATATGGCATAAAGCATATAATATAGTGAATGCATAATTTAGCTAAACCAAAGTGATTACACATACCTAAAAAGGTTACACTAGACCCTCAGCATTGGCCTAGGCTTTCTCCTTGCCTCGCGAGGCTCAGGTTGTTATTTTGCCTATGAATACAAAAGGGCACAAAAATCAAAATAAATATAAAATAATTTAGAAGATGAAAATTTATTTCAAGCCTAGATATGAGCTCTATAACACCATAGGAACCAATGAAAAATAAAATTTATGAAAAAAGAAAGCCTGAGAGCGAGAAGGTTACTATTCACCTTAGTTTTCTTCCTAAAATACTCCATCGTTTCAGACGATTTTGGTGTCCACGGACTCATCTTGGAATGCTCATCATTTTTGGAATAACCTCACATGGTGGGTTGCTCCATTAAAGAAGAAACCAATAAGAGAAAAAGAGAGAGGGAGTGGCAAAAAATTGAGGTAGAGGAGTGTAGGAGAATTTATGGTATGTGAGGGAGGAGAGTAAAATTTCTCCTTTTATACCATTTTGAAAAATAATTTTTCTTTTCTTAGAGAAATTATTATAAGTAATAGGAAAGTTAGTTTTCCTCTATTCCTATACCAAAAATTCTATAAATTCAAGCCTAAAATCCTCTCAAAATCTTGTCCCTAAATTTCGACAATAACCCTAAAAATTAATATATTTTATATCCCAAAAACTAGTTAAAAATAGTTGCTGAACTAAGAAAACGCCGATTCCAAAGCCGTTGGACTATTCAGAATATTTGAGTATCAAGTTATAATATTTTTAGATTATTTTAAGCAACTTTTTATTTATTTTCCGGTTTAGCTTTGCCTACGGCACTATACACAAGACACTACCGTAAAATCTTAATTAGCATTTTTAACCATCCGAATGACTTTAGGTTAGCTTTAAACTCTCCCTAAAAATTTTCTTGTAATTAATACTTCCCATTGGTATCTTAGTGCGACTAGAGTTTCGACAAGTACTGTTCACGAGAGTCGAATTTTTGGGTCATTACATTTACAACTATAATTATTATATCCATTATTTAAATTTCATTTTATTATTTACATCATTGCTATTTATTATGTACCAAGATCTAAACACACACACACACACACACACACATAAAACTTAGTTTTTGAAATATCCATCTCATATCCATATCCATGCATGCTAGCATATGTATTAAATACATAACATATCTTATATTAAATTAAAGTACCCAAATAATAATGTACATGTCCATTAAGTGATACAATCTTTTATTTTCATATCTCCAGTATGTTGTAACATTGAATCAAATTAAATTATCAATATTTAACTTGTTAAATTTATGATGTGATTGCAATGTCTTTTATATCTTTACTTTGTTTACAAGTAAAGCCAATCTCTTTCAAGTAAGTTAGGGCATTCACCTTCTTGCATTCATTACATGAGTATTTTAGAATATTAACTAGTTTGTAGAATATACCATGGTAATTAATTTACTTCGATCCATATGACTCACATTCAAACATTTGCACACCACTTTTTCTTTTACACTTTAGAATATATGATACATTTATGCATATATAGGTTCTAGTATGATAATTAAAATGACAAGTGTCACATAACATGTTAACTTTAATTCCTATTAAGTTACTTTAAATTTGGGTACTTTCCAAATCCCTCATAAGGTTTTATCTTTATATGTAATATAAAATATTTTTCCTAAAATTTCCCTTTTTAAACTATATTAATCTATCATAATTTTATTTATATGAATAGTTTTAACAAGGTTAGACACATAATAAAAATGCAGCATACAAATTAGATATACTAACATCACTAAATAGTAATAATACATAACCATTATTACTCCTAACTCATATAATCATGCTACACCATTATGTACCCATATATATACTAGGCCTTTTTAAATACTTTAATTAATGAAAATACTTTGAACATTAAATATAACATATTAGACTTAGATAGTTACCTTTAGGGCTATCAAAAACTTATGTATATCATTTTTTGATATTCTAAATCATCACTGCCTCAATCAATTTCCTTGTTAATTATGAAATCTTCATAAGGCTTTTGCTAATATTATTGATTTAGCTTTCAAGCCACATAGGAGCTTTACTTGTTGCCAAAATTAGAGTTAAAAATTGACTAAACTCCTTTCACCGCTGCTAAATCTAGGTCTACTTATGTACAGAAATATTCTAGCTAAAAACTTGTAGATTGCTCCCATTATTCTTGCTACATAACTTGCTAAATACCCCTACAATGTGTTGCTAAATTTTTATTATTTGCTTTTGCAATTTTAGTAGCTATTGCATTTCTTCGTTGCCTTTTTTTAATTCATAACTCCGATTGTCATTGTAGTAGAAATGCATTTCAACAATATCGAGTATCCTCTTTGATAAAAACCATAAATACCAACTGCTATTCTATTTCTCATTTGATGTATAACTTGACTAGGCAAAATAAAATGGCAACTGCTATATCGCCTCTATTTGCTGCACAATTTTTTTATTTATAGTAGTAATTCGGTTGTCTTCTAAAATCCTTAAAGCCTCTATTCAGCCATTCTGTAAGTAGCATCCTCCACTGATACAAACACTACTGCATTAATACATTTTACACACCATAACTATATACCAATGTCTCTCTCCCGATTGTAAACCCTCTAGCTACCTAACTCCTTACTATAATTTATAATATAGCTAATGAATTACAACAGTTGCAATTTTTTTTAATTTTGCTGCTATTCCCAGTCTTGACATCACTCGAGCACCATCTCTACTTGATTTCATTTTTTTCTACTCAGGATCGTGGCTTCCAATTATAGTACCACCATTACCCCCACCACTGCTATTGGCAACGAACACCTATAACAAGCACCATCGTCATGCCTCCATCACTATAGCAGCCTCTTTTGAAATTAGCTTACTGCTTCTACTTCTTCTTCTTTCCCATCTTCTACCCTTAATTCTTTTTTTTTATTTGTTCTAACTTCTTTTTCCTTTATCTCCATTTTATTCATTATTTCTTTGGCTACCTTTTAAAAAGAAGTGGTACATATCTTGAATAAACGAAAAATTCTTTTTAGTCCCTATATTTTATAAATGTTACTATTAAACTCTTATTTATTTTATTTATTTTTATTTTTTTGGAACTTGCTTCGAACCACTAAATAATAATTTCAATTTATAAAATAAGCATTAAACTATAAATTCCTCATGCCACACCAAATAATAAAAATAGAACAAAATTAATGATCTTAGAGTTGCATTATTACTTAATCGTAAGAAATCTTTATTTCTTATTATCCCCTTTTTATGTAATTTATTTAGTGTCTAGACATTAGGATCACTATTTACTTTTACAATAGAAACACTATTTATAAACCTAGGCTCTTTTTCAGTGTTATAGAGTCATCCAAGATGTAATCAATTCCAAATAGATTATTAAACCAAAAAAGCCATCTAACCCTTTGCCTAAACACATCTAATCCATTTTCATGATTAAGTCTAAATTACTTGAGGATTTTGTGTTAAAAGATATCTATAGACACAGCCATACGATGAGTGAGGTGCTGAGTGAATGTGAAACCATTCTTACAATATGATCTTAGGATAATGAGGATGAGAGTGAAATTAATGAGAGTAAAAACTCTAGAAGCTTTTGGGATGATTTCATAAATCTAAAATTTGAAAAGGGTAAGCAGGATGAGATTTAGGTTAAGGGAGTAATTGTGAAATGAATTGAGAAAAATTGTCAGGTCACACTTGTAATGCTAAAAAATCCCAAGATCATGAATAATGACTCTTAGGAGGTTAACAGGGTTTTTATTGTTACTAATTAAGACTATATGATATAAATAGGTTATGAATATAGTTTGGCATGAAAATAAGACTATTCGAATGGTAAATGTTTGATAATAAGTATGCTTGTGAATAATACTTTTCGAGGTAAATAATGTTTCTTAAAACATAGGCTACTCTAATTGAATAGGATGAAAGCATTAATTAAAAGATAGTTTTAGGTAATGTTTGAAATAGAAATGAAATCATTAAGATAGTTAAAAATAAAAGTAATGTTTTTATAGCAGTGTATTGTGACTAGTAACATAGTTAAAGTTGAAATGTAAAATATTATATTTTTGCTCAAATGGAATTGAAAATGGCATATCCTAAGACTCAAATATTCTAAGGTGTGCAACGAGACCAGAGTTGGAACTTTTAAACATGAAGATGTATTTTAAAAAAAATCAAGCAATGTTTAACATATTTTTCTAATTTAATTATTTTAGATTTTTGAGTACAAGATTTTCTAGTATTTTGGGTCTCATTTTAATTGATTTCATAGGACACTAATAGATGTCAAATGAGGGCTTAAAGTGGAAGGAAAATTTAAATAAAGATAGGAAAAAAGGAGGACTATTGGATTAAGAAGACTTTTAATCTCAACCTTTCATATAAAAATATATAAGTTGTTAAATAGGAAGCCAAAGAAGAAATAGTCCTTCTTCCTTTCGATTGAGCTTATGCCACTTTCTTCATCCTCCCTCTCTATTTTTGTTCAATTCCTTCCTTCTTTAGCTCACTTTTAAGCATCTAATCCCTAAGACCATCCCCTTTAATGCCTTAAAATGATGTTGTCTACAATTATTATGGATTAAACATGAAGAATTTTAGCATTGAAGGGTTTGGTTAATAATAACCAACCTTTATTTAAGTTACTCTTTCATGGTTCTAACATTTTTCTATAGTGTCTTAGAGGGTGTATAAAGGTTTTCTAAAGTTATTTTTGTTATTAGACGTGTATTTTATTTATTGTGAATTTTTATGTGATTAAGATTTATATTGGAAAAGGGTGGAAAGAAGATCAAGGGCTTAAGGAAAAGAAAGCATATAAAGGTTTAGAGAAATGCTTTAAGCAAATTTGGTGTGTGTATCCACTAATTTCATGGCTTAAATTATGCTTATGCTTAAAGTGTGTATATGTGCATTAAAATGTGTTACTTTTGTGCGTAATAAGTGTGTATGGTATGTATGATTAATTAAAGATGCTCAATATGGAAATTGATATAATGGCAATTGACATAATCTAAGTGATGTTAACATGATTAAATAATGAATTAGTCAATATGACCTTCTGATGGCTAAAAGTTTCAAGATGATATAAATAGTCCTTTAGCTGATGGCATATGTATTTTAATAATAGTTAAGGTTTAAAATGGGTGTGATTTAGTGAGTAGGATAAATAAGAAATTGAATTGGTACCTAAGCCAAATGGTTTGTACAATGATCAAGTGGTTGCAATTGAGCTATCACAAATATAAGAAATAAAAATAAAAAATGTATGATAGTGATGAAGTGTATTTTTGGCTAAAATTCTTAAAATGCTAAAATATGTATGTAAGTCATGTTCAAATGCTAGTATTTATCCATAAGTCAACATGGCATTAAGATGGAACATTATGATAAAAAATAATGATATATATATATATATGTGTGTGTGTGTGTGTGTGTGTGTGTGTGTTATACTTGAGAGCCTAAAGAGGCATAAAATAACATGGATAAATAAAGTGTTTTATAAAGTTAACAATGATCCTTATGGCATGGACAAAAGGGCCTAATGAGGAGTAAGAGAGTTGGTTGCTTACATTAATAAGCTTAAAATTGAAGTGTGATTTTGTTTAAGCCAACCTAAAATTTTACTCTATATTTTGAATAATGAAGACATGTTTATAAAATATTGATAAATAATGATTTGAAATTATATATATGTCTGTGCTTGTGTGTTCTTGGTCAAAAGTTGTAAATAGCATGTTTAGGTTATTAATTCATAAGGAATAATAAATGGGACTATGGCTATATTGAAGTTAAATAAGTGGTGATCATACTATGTAAAATGATGTTCATTTTATATACTAAAGTCTTTTAATGCTCTTTCAATGCTCTTTTATGAATAATTATTCTATTAAATCCTCATAACCTATATAAGTGTGAAGAATATGGAAGATTAAGGATATAATTGATGTTAAAATGATAAGTATGTACATAGAATTGTTAAAGAATCTAAATGACACTATATGAGATAGATTACATGAAAAAATAGATGATGACTATGTATGTGCTCTGGTCAATGGGTCCATGATATAGGGTTTGGATTGTTTAATGCTCTAGATGCCTCACTTTTTAGCTTGTGATGATAATTAGAGATTGTCTCAAGCAACAAGGCAAGCAACCTAGAAACTAAGTTCGCATGAATTAACATGGGCCAAGTTCACCCGAACTTGATGCTATAAGGTCTATACCATAGCTAGCCTAAAGCAGTTAAGCCTAAAACCTAATATCTGCCTAGATAATCCAAAGCCTATATTCGCATGGACTAAAACTAGCTTATCCTAAGACATAGCCCAAAGCCCATAGACTAGTAAGAAAACTCATGACCTAAGTCTGCACGGACTAAGTAGTCTAAGTCCATATGGACTTCCCGATGTGAAAGCTTTTAGAAGTGCGGGATCCCTATCCAAACTCAATCTCTTAATCCTAGAAGAATTCTATCTCTTCTAGATGGGATACATTTCACCCTAAGCCTATAAATACCCTTTTGGGTATTAATTGAGGGGGAAATCTTAGAGGAGGCAATTTTAAGAGCCAATACCACCATATGTAAGTCTAAGAGAGGACTTCAACTAGGAATAGATCTATTATTAACCCACACTTAAATACTATTTTTCCAAAACTCTACCTTTTGCATTATTGCTTGAAGTCTACTTACGAGGGTAAGATCTGAGGCATCCTACTTTGCATTCTTACTATTTTCATGGACTTAGGATCTCTAAGGATTGATCATAGGTGAGGTGATTTTATGTAATCCCCACATCTATCATAGGAGCAGGTCATTCATTTTATGCTATTTCATATTGTACAATTGACTGTTTTTTTTGTTATAACTATAATGTAATTTTCATCCTAATTGTATGGACCTATCTATAAGCATAATGACATCTGTAAGGACTTCTTTTATTGATATATGCATGATCCATCATCTGTATGCACATATCTTCAATAAGAGTGTCCTATTTGTGCTAGGTATCATATTCTAATGTATTTTGTTTACCATATTGACATAATTCTATGATGTTATTATGTTGCATAATTTTTCCATTCCATATGAATACTATTGACTTATCAAAATTGTTGAATAGTCCTCACGGACTCTCTTTTATAAGGAACATAGTTCGTACAAATGATTTTACTTCATTCTTCTTTATTCTATCATTGAGTCCACATAGACTCCCCTACACGAGGAATGTAATCCATATGAATTATCCTATTTTTCTTTTATTTGTTTCATCCTAAAGTTTGCACAACTCCCTCTTATAAGGAATGTAGTCTGCATAGATATATGTGTTAGGCATGTTTATTGTCTCATGTAGTTTACATAGAAATTTACTTTGAATTCTAGTTTTTACATATATTTGTACTTCTTATCCTCTTTATGAATCCTTATTTTATATTGTTAACCTTTTTCCTTAAAGTTGTATGCAAGTGACTTTTCTCACTAGAGTGGAGGTCTGAACGGACACAATAACCCTTACAAGTTATAGTCTACATGGACACTTGCTAGAGCTACATAGAGTCCACACGGACTTAGCATCATATAGAAGTGACCAATTAAGGGCTTCATTTTATTTATTTCAATTTTATACATGTTATATGTTTCAGATTATTTTAGCTTGTAATAGGTAGTCAAGCAACTTGTTTTATATGCCAAATGCCTAACTTCATATCAAATGATTTTTTATATAATTAAATGGTGTTTTCCTAACAAAATGTTATTGAGTTTTCTTTAGTGAAAAGTCATTTAAAAAATGTATTTTAATAAAGACCAACCTTTTAGAGATGGGAGTTAGGCAGTTACCACTAATTCCCATTGAATTATTGGTATCAATCAACGACCCACTTTCTAGATGTATAATATACTTGTTGTATTCTTTAAATACTATAATCTACTCTTTCGGGTATATAAAAAGGTGACATAATTACTTTAAATATAATGTATGCTTGCTTGATATGGAATTGAAAAAGGTTATAATATAAAAGGAAGGCATATTATTCGAGCATAAAAAAGATATGAATTTTAAACCTTTCTAGTATAGAAAATTAGAGGTCCTAGTGTCAATGCCAAGTGACGACTCCTAAACACTAAGGTGGTCTCATCCCTAATAGAAATACATATATTCTTTATAGTGGCAACTCCACTAAGGACTAAGAATTTAAATCTGAAAGTGCCTAAATAATATGCCATCTAATATTCTAATTTTTTTTATCAATCCTAAGCATTACATCTTATATAAACTATGTCCCTTTTACCGTGGACGGTATTGTGAATCATGACTATTTTTCATTCGTGAATGAAAAGTGCTAGCATATCAATCACTCACAAGCCTCATGCCTTCAAGTATATAAAAAGGTGAACTAATTAATCAGTATCATCATTAATTTGGAAGACCAATTAGGGGGTCCTCCACTTGTGAGAGCTATAAGCCTTTTATCCAAACCTTGAGCTCATGTAGTTAAGCCTTGCAACTTCCTTTAGCTAGTTTGACTCTAAGAGTTTGTATTGTGATTACTATGTGGGCCTATTGTGCATAACCTTATTTAAAGATAAGCTAAGCCTATTATGCCTTTTATTTTGAATAGGCCTAACCTAATTTTACCTTAAACAAGACTCAAATATTATGGGCCATTATTCTTACATGTGCCTAAAATACAAGAGTTCATTAGGCCTAATTGAGCCTATATTCGAACCTATGTAACCCCTGATGATGCTTAGGTAAAGCCACCTAGGAAGAATGACTTAGACCATATATGTAGGAGTAATAAGGTTAGAAGGCTTATTGTTTTTGTTTATCCTTATACACCCTAACTTGTATCCTTTTTTACCATTACATTGTAAACTTTACATCATTTTTATTTTATAACTTTCATGTTTTTATGTACCATGTATATGTCATGTTTTTATCTTACTGAACATATACCAACTACATGGCATAAACTTTATGTCTTTCTTGTGAATCATAGATATCTCATAAACCTTTACATTTTTATCCTAATACTCAAGCATTGTAAACACACTTCATGTTGACTTAAGTACACAAGTACATGATGCACTAACCATGCATCAAAAGTTAACATTTTATAAAGGATCATTTACTTTTTACACATATGTCATGTAACTATCCATACCATGTATCCACACATTTACATCATCCATGCATAAGGCACACATCACATATCATACATCATCTTAGAAAAATCATGCATTATTGCTAACCCTTTATTTTGCTACCACAATTAATCCATCTATAATGTGCAAAAAAAAAGAGTGATTATGCCTAGTGATGAAGTAGTGATGAAGACCATGCTAAATGAGGTCCTTCAAGATATGGAGAAAAGGATGATGGCTACCATAACCAATACACTATCCAATATGTATGCCTAAGAAGACAAAGGTCAAACTTGTATTGATGATAATAGTAAGAAAGATATGGATAATGACAAGGTCTCTGATGAAGAAATACCACTTGTTAAGCCTATATATAATAAAGTCCACCCACCTAAAATGACAAGGAAGATCCAATCAAAGAATTCAATGAAAAACTAAATGACATGAGTCACTTAGTAACTGGAGGCAAAAACATGAACCTAAAAGACATTAGCTTAAAAGCCTGATCATGCCATGCCCTAAAAATTAAATATACAAAATTTAAGTATGTTTGATGGCACTTTTTACCTGAGGACGCACTTGAAATAGAATGCAATAGTGATAAGATCGACCAATCTTTCAAAAGTACAAGTGGTGAGCTTGTTTAGTATTTCTCTAATTGGGCAAGCCTTAGATTAGTACACAGCTTAGAAAAAATGGCCAAAGTAAATAAGAAAGAATTGGCCTATTAGTTCAATAAATAATTCTCTAATAATACAACCATTGAGGTGACCCTCAAAGACATGGAAATGGTGCACCAAAAACCTGACAAATCTTTCTCTAATTACTTGAAATGATAGAGGGATAAGGTACTTTAAATAAGAAACAAGCCTAACAAAGCCTACCAAATTAGGATGGTCATTAAGAATGCTAAAAGCTATATGAATTCTAGGCTCTCTGGAAAAGGCATTACTATATGGGAATGGCTCAATAACAGAGCTATTGATCCTATACTAGTACTTTAAAATAGAGGATTCAAAAAGAATGGGAAACCTAGCAATCAACATGATAATTCAAGCTAAGTCATTAATGGAAACATGGTTAGGATTCACCATTTCTCTAAATTAGGAAAACCTCTATCTTGGTGCTTAAATAAGCTTACAAGAGAATGAAAACTACAACCATTAATGCCTAAGCTAAGGATTGA
>CANXYI012273329.1:0-11941 GCA_948208565.1 Hura crepitans | reverse complement strand
TTGAGCAGAACGATGTTTCCATCCTGGATGAGCTGTTCGGCTTGAGAAATTGCATTCTGAACAGCCAAAAGCTGCTCCATTGTGTTCATTGGTGGAGGTGCTTCTACTTTGAGTCCATCGACAGGCTGGCCCTGATTGCAGAATCTTGTAATTACCATAAAGATGGCAACAAGGATAAGCGTCATCCCAAAGGAGTAGGCCAACCATCCCCTGAGACGAGTACCTTGTGAGTCCTTGTACGTGAATCAGAAACAATAGTGGACCATTAAAAATCAACCTACCCTGGAAAGCTGGTCGTTTATGTCCATAAATATTTCCTCCTTTTCTTACTTGAGATTCAATGCTAAAATTGATATGGCATTACGCTTAAATTCTTGTGAGAACTTCTAAATAAATTCTACTGCTACTGATCATGTAAATCAACATTTTTTGAAAGGTATAGCTGCAGAGAACACTATCTTATTTCTGAAGGTAGTAGATTGCTAACTGCTTCGGTCCAGTTTACATACTCTTTCTTCGATAAAGATCCTCAATTCATAGCAAGCATTAATTGAAAAAGAAAAAAAAAATTAACTCGTCATAAAGTTTATGACTAAAAAAAACTCTCCAGCAATTTGAGCACTGTTTGCTAAATGCAATGTCAGCAAAGAACAACAAAATGCTTGCACAAGTGCTCTGGTGAGGCAAGCAGCAGAATATATTTTGGTAAACATGCATTTTGTAAATATTTTGGGATTCTAAATCAAATTGGGTAATCCAGGAAACTAAAACCATTAAGCTTATCATTAAGTCCACTAATTTCAATCATATTCAAACTAAACTAACCATGTAAAAAATGATTATCGGTTTGCTTAATCTCATAGAGGTAATTATTTTTCCCAATAATGCAGCAAAACCATTCATGAAATTTGAAAACATGCAATATACCATCCTTTACACAATATCAAGTAGAAGTTTCCTAAAATTCTATTGCATTTTCATGCTTATTTTTCTTTTTGTTGATTGATGACTTTCTAAATTCAACTTTGGGATCTATTATATTTTCTTCCTCTTCGTAGCTCAATGGCTTCCTTAATTGAACTTCTGGATTTTTAGTTAGATGATGTTATGGTTCTAATTTTGAAAATTTTGACCAATTAATAAAGATTTAGTATTTTTTAATTTTGAATCTAAGTTGTGTTTTACAGCATCTTTGACTGTCGAGTGAATGTGTTTCAGCAAAATATATGTACACGGGCTAGTTCTATTAGGATTCCTGTTCTTCACAAGGGGACAGAAAGACACAATTTGCTTCTCGATTGACTCCAGTTTGTAAAACAATACAAGGACAGTGTTAGGGTAGACTAAAACCACCCTTTCAAGCACGTTGCAATTCCTACCACCACTTTGCGGCGCTTAATTTTCAGAAATTATATACAAATAAGTGGCGCAAAAGTTGCAGAATCCAAGATCTACTGGTCACATCCGTTATCAAACTCTCAACTGTTAACGTCGCTAAACAAGGCCTCTCTTTTCTTTCCCTAGATGCTCTTTGGTAATTGATGGTTAGTAATTTCATGTCTTACCTCCATATAATATAACTGAAAATCAAACAGAAACCCAAGGACTTCGCAGGATCCTCCCAAAATGCCAAGGACAAAAGCCACTTTCCAATCTCCATAACAGGATGCAGCAACTCCTAAAAATGCACGAGATATTTTCAAAAAATTAGACAAATATCAATTAGGAAACATTGTTGGCGTAGTTTGATGAGACTACAAAACAAAGAAGAAGCAATAAGGAATGTCAATGACGCAATTAAAACAGTTTGATTTGCTAAGTAACGGTGTCAAAAATATCCAACAAAATAAATTCAGTGACAGAAACATAAACCAGATTGATAGAGAGATCATTCACACATCTAGCCACTGTTGGGACACAAAAAATAATAACCCATTTCAACTTTCCAAGCTGGCCAAATATTTTATCTTCAATTAAAATAATAAGACGAAAAAAAAAAAAAGCAAAACAAGAGAGGAAGTAAATAACATTTGATATGTCAAGTGGCATAAAAGAAATGCAACTTCAATTATTATTATCACCTTCATTACTGCCAGATTCGTGTCAATACCATCCACTTTAACCTCATCGACAGTTTCTTGAGCAAGGACTGCCTTCTTATAGCTGTTTCTAGATTCCTTAACTACTCTTTCCAATAAACTCATCTCTCCTACAGCTATCTCACCCACTGCAAGCTCAGTCTCCTTTGGATCACCTGAACTTGTTCCAAACACAAATCCTAAATTGGAAACCATGGCCAATGCTGACATCGAATGCATTCCACCTCCAGCCTTAAAACTGTTAGTGCGTTCTGTTTCTCTTATAGAGGACATGCTTGCAACGGTTTCTAGTATCAAATCTCCACCAGGAAGTTGATCACAAAGATTAAACATGAGAAGAGTTTCATACCGAACAGAATTTACAGAACTCATTTCTTGAATGGCTTGTAGTCGCAGAATTCCAAGCACAGCCTTTGAAAGGGCCTCATCCTGCTCAACTCCTGTTATCTTATACTTATTTATGAACCTATGGACATACAAAATTTCCCGAACTATAGCCAGCCAGTAATCACGACGACTATGCCCTTTAAGCTCAGGAAACTCTATGATGACTGGTTCTGACCTGCAAGAGGAACAATCCATAACTAACAAAGTTTTCAATGAAGCTTTCAGCTACTTTGACAGAGAAAACATCCAGAATTTGACAGGAAGAAATTCATGAATAAAATACTTATTTAATCACTGGATAAATACTTCCATAAACTCTGCCTTACACAGAAATAGATTTATACAGAACTGCCTTGTCAAAGAGCCGCGTGCCCCATGGTCCAGTTAACTCAGGTTTAACTACTTGTTTTAGATCATCCGACAAATCATATGCTTTTGGCTTGTCATAAGACACAACACGGAGAGCTTCAAAGTATAGTGCATGATCAGTGAGAACTAGGCGACCTGTAGAGAAATTGTCCAAATATCTCATTACATGATTTTCTCAAAAATAAATGCAAGAGAGAGAGCGGGACCAGATGCAAATAGCTCTCTACAATGACAAATTATGTTTGCATTAATTACATCATTTATACAAAGACAAAACTTGTGAAGATGAACCCATTTCTACATTGAACGAACTTACCCGGCCATGTAGACATTCCTACATGTTCAAGAACTGGTTGGGTGGTGACTGTCCCATCCACTTCCAGAATCTTTTCTTTTCTTGACAATCGAACAGCAGAAAGAAGTGATGAATCTGATTGGTTCTTCATCTTTTTTATTGCCCTGTAGAGAACAATACATGACTTATAATATGGAAGTGCATGTCTATACCGTGCAACATTAGAAAAGTCCGGGGAAAAAAAAAACAAGGTGAAGAACTGTGGAATACAAATTTAGGACTTGCTATAAAAATGACGTACAGGTTGTCAGATTGGATATAAAAAACAAGGTACAAAACCGTTAATGACATATACTATATCATAAATTTTATCTCTATTTTTACAAAGTGATACAATCCTACCCAATATATCATATTCATTCACGGAAGCATCCCTAATGCATGAGATTCGCCACTTTCAATCATCATGAAGAGTGCCACCAAAACCCTCAAGGCATATATAAAAGATAGAACCAGGAATGAGATACTAATTAAATTCTACTACCAATTGCAAACGATAAGATCAATGACATAGTGAAACCAATTTGTCCAAATCCCTTATAAAAACTAATAAACATGACCTAACCAATTGCTGCACCTTTGTGAACACTGCGATTAAGATTGTGCATTTTGTAAATTTTGTGCTGCATTCTGAAACAGGTGGTCGGAGAAGTTGGACACAAAAACTGTACGATTATCCCATGCTTTGATTTGTACTACCTCAGAGCATCTTACTGATTTCGGGTCCCACTAGGATAGCTAACAAATAATTCTTTTGGGTCCTAAACTAACTTTTTTTTTTCCTTTTAAATCTTCAATGTAAGTCCTTTTTAGTCCAAACAATCATATGAAAGTGGATCTCTGCCCAGGCCATGTCAAACTGGGATTAAGATTTTTTTTTTTATAGTCCATAAAAATAAGGGAATAATTACAAATAAAACCCAACATAAGGCCCTTTTTCAATTAAACCCCTCATGTAAATTTTCTTTCAATTAGATCCCTAATATTACTCATCGTTTTCAAATAAATCCTCAGTCCAATAATACATCAAAACTTGATGCCATGTGCCTATAGAAACTTACATTGCCCAAAAAGGGGCAACATGAATGCTCTAGTTCTAGATGCCAATTACTGAGTGAAAAAATTCAGCAATTATGGTGTTCTGAGTTATGTACGATATTCCAATAGAAGAAGTGTGAATATTTCTACATAAGAGTTCTAAGACCTCCTAGTGCTGGTTAGTATTTTCTATTTACAGAACTTGTGTGTATTAAAAAGAAAAAAAAAATAGATAAGTAATCAGATCTTCCTGTTCTCAAATGAATCAAGTGTTTTAGCATGACATCCTACAACAGAATTATGAGAAATTCAGTTCATTTAATCACACCTAACCAACCAAATCGACCAAAAAGTGACAATAACAAGGGATACCCCAAAAGCATGTTCTCAACATTTGATAGGAAGATGTGAGTACCTCTCCAGTCCATTTAGGTACTTGTCATAAGTGGAGAAGTGAAGTCGACCACCAGTAGACAATGTAAGTGCCTCAAAAATATTTTCACAGACAATCACATTGGCAATGATTGGAATTGCTGGAGCTATTCGTGAAAACGCATCTAGCCCAACAGTCAAATCTTCATCAACCTAGAAGAAAGAGGGCATCCACATATATGCATCCAATTTTAATTCAAAGCAAGAATACTAAGAAAGTAGTCCAAAAATTTACAGCATATGGTTAACTGAGCTGAAAACCTCAACATAGGTAACTGGACTAACTCACATTAAGCGAAGGTTGGCTGTTAGCTGCTGGAATCTCCCAAGCTAGCATCATGTCAAATGTCAAACGTCGAAACTTCTTATCAGTTAGGTGACCAGGTACCTGAACAGATAAAGCCAGTGCTCTGAAGCAGCAGTATTCCAAAAAGTTCCTGGCATATCGCGATGGATGTTTTATCGAATCAGAAGCCTCTGCATTGAAGCTCTCTTGCGACTCAGTCACAGTCACGCAAAGGGTTCTGCATTGATTATGTTCTTTATCCATTAGCAAATGATAATTAAGAAAAATATAAAGAGGCAATCAGAATTTTTAATTGAAAAGAAGGCATGTCTAACAGCAGAGAACAACATCGAAACAATTTAAATCAGAAGGCGTACAATAGCTACAGCAAAGAAAAGAACAAGCAAAAAGTAGAAAGTAATATTGGCACTTACTTGGAGCACCTACGAACAACCATATTTGCGATTGGAGAAAGATCTGCAATCCAGTTGCTCCTTGCAGATGGAGACCTTCCCATTTCCTCAAACTCTTCTTCAAAAGAAGTTCGTTTGCTAAGCAACCATTTAAATGATCCCTCTCTAACTAGACCCTCGAGCATATTTCGAGCTTTACTAGCTGTTGCCATCTCAAGTTTTTGTTCGAAATCCAGGAACCAAATTTCAGCAACAGCTTGCTATCTCACCATAGTGCGTCAACAGGTACCTACCTAAAAGATTCCGTTTTAATTCAAATTCATAAACGATACAGTCGTCAAACATCCAACAAGGACCATCCTCATCCAAAATTTAGCTACCCATTCCCCAAAAACCAAAGAACGGACAACTTTACTGAAAAATGCACATGAAAACCCCAGAACAGAAAGCCTCGAATGCACATAAATCCATATTTCAAAAAAGATTAGTTAAAAAATATCAAGAAATAAATAAGAAAAATAAAATCAATACTGAAAACATCATATTTCAATGTTATATTCGTACCTCGAATTGAATTCAACTTGCGGAAGAACCCCAGTTCAGATTGAGTTCAGTGCAACATACCCAAGAACCCAAATCATCAAAATTGAAACTTCTCAGAATTACAAAAATTATCAGTGACAAAGCAAATATTATGAAAATATCAAGCTGCTTGTAATGGGTTCAATTGATTATTCTGTCGTAATTGAGGGTTTATCCAAAAGAGACGGGCAAAAGGGACAGCTACTCGCAAAGAAAAATTTATGGGTTTACGCGCAAAGATTGAGGCGATCAAGCAACTCCGCTCCGCTTTATCTTTCTTGTGATATATATCCGAGTCCCTGAATTTTACATTTCTTGACAGTAGTCCCTGAACTTTATTATTCTTCGTAGACGTTTAATTGGATCGTGTAGAGTAATTTGTTCAATTTATCTCAAAAAAATCCTTTAATTTCTTAACTAAAAAAGCATTATGATATGTTATATCGGGTTTCTAGACAGCATATGAGTTGAATTTTATATTTATCTTTATTTATTTTTAATCTATTTTTCATTCCGTTTTCTATTAAAATCATGTGATCAAAATATTATTATTAAAATCATATCAATTCGGTTGGATAGATTAATTCAATCACAATTCAATAATTAATTTGACCTAATTCAATACATGAACTTCATTTTGATATAAACAAGATTGAATATGTTTGAATTAGAAATCGATTGAACCAAAATTTTTTAATTTTTCTTATTTTGCTTTTTTTTTGTCAAAAAAATAAAATTTGGTCGAGCCCCAATTTTTTTAAGAAAAGCGAAAAAATATGAAAATTTGAAAAAATTGATTTAATTTCGTTTTGTTAAATGAGGTTTGCATGTTGAATCAGACTAAACCACTACCTGAATCATAGTTAAACTAATCCATTCAATTGAATCTATGTGGTTTTAACAACAATGTTTTGATTACAAGAATAGTTATGTTAACTTAAAGATAGAATTAAGTAAAAATTTGGTGGAGATAGTTCAAAATATAAAACATAACTCATATGTAATTTGAAAATGTATTATAATAAGTCATAATGATTTTTTAATTAACATTTATAAAATTTTAAAAAATTTATGAAATAAATTGAAAATGAATGACCATTTAAATAACGAGTAGAAAATTCAATGACAATATATATAAATTAAAAAGTCGATTTTGTATTAGTTTAGTTTAGTCTTACTTCTGGACTAAGTAGCACTTGTAGACATTTTGATAGCTAATAAAAGACTTTCGTTATATGTAGCTAATCATGCATTTCGATTGCATGATAATTATTTTTAATTAGTGGAAAACTTATGCTTATGAAAGTTAAAATAACTTATTTTAATTTTTATATATTTTATTGACACATATTACAAAAATATTAAAAAAAATCTATCAATAAATTTGATCACTTTTTAAATTATTTAATTTTTAAATTATTTATTAGCAATTTAATTTTTAAATGAACTATCAATAGCCAATTGCAAATATATATTTTCTTCATTTAACAGATAAAAATAAATAGTACCATAATTATTGAAGACAGTAAATTACTTTTCAGACATAAAGAAAAGTGTTAGTTATAGAAATAATAGGAAAAAGGAAAAAAATTTTAAAAATGAGATTATGTATTGTATGGGATTTCAATTTTATATACATTTTGTCACGTCCATTATAAAAAAATTCTTATAATCAAAGGAAAAATTACTTTTTATTGCTAATAATATATAACAATTAAATCACAATTATTAGAATGTCTTTATCGTCAGCCTCATTCCGAATAATTCACAACTAATAGGAATAGTTATCTAATTAGATTTATTGTATAAATTAATTAAGAGAGAAGTATAAAAAAAATAAAACGAAAAAAGCAAAAAATTAATATAAAAATAAATAGCAATCATTAAATGAAAGATTTTTTTTTTAAAAATCTATTTATGAATGACTTTTATATATGTATTAAAAGACTTTAAAAATTATAGACATTTTAATCCATTCATGGAAAAAGAAATTTAAAGAACATTATAATTTTTTTTATTTATTTTTATTTATATATAGAAATATTTTTATTTATTTTCTTATATATAATTCTTTATGCAACTCTAACCTATTTAACAAAATATTCACTATCAATTTTAAAGTGTAGTGATCTAGACCATTAAATATTTGTTTTAGTGCAGGAAGGAAAATCAAAACATATTCAACTAACACAAGAGATAATTTTATAGGGCATGATTCCAACCATATCTCTTGCAGAAGACACTCAAACTTATGAAGGCTAATAGGTAGCCCTGTGTAAAACCGAATCGAAATAGAAAATCGAATCGAAAATTTGATATTTCGGTCCATTTGGTTTGGTTTTTTCGATTTTTGATTTTTTCGGTTCAGTAACTTCGATTCAATCGGTTCGGTTCTTGAAGAGCAAAAATCGAACCGACCGAACTTATTAAAACGACGTCGTTTTGATATAAAACGGCGTTGTTTTTGAGGTTTCATATATAAAAAATAAAAAAATATATAAAATTTTGGTTAATTCGGTTCTATAAAAAAATCAGTTTTTCGGCTCGGTTCTCATAAAATTTCGGTTCGGTTCTAAAAATTTTGAAAATTCGATTTTCGATTCTTTCGGGTCAGTTTGGGTCGGTTCGGTTAACTGAACCGACCAATTGCACATGCCTACAAATAGGAAGGCTGAAGCTACTACTAGTAAACCAATCTATTGAGCTATTACTTTGTAAACATGAATAACCTACACTTTTTGGCTTTTTTTGAGCAGTTCCTTTACCCTAGCCAGAAAAGAAGAGTGCAAATGAATATTGTTGGAATTATTTAGCAGTAAGGTAGAAAGTTTATTATCCATTTTAGGATTCATTTTACGCCAACAATGGTTCCAAGCTAGTATGAGAACATCAAAGGCATCCCACAGTTCTACATTTAGAATAGAGCAAGTACCAATATTATGGGAAACCCTAAAAGAAATTATTATCCCTAACAAGACCTCAAGTAGCGCCCTTAAGTTCCTTCCTTTTCTAACTACCTCAATATTGAGCTTAATCCAACCTATAAGAGGAGTAGACCAAGATATCTCAATTCTTTGAATAAGCCTTATTACACCTTTAATAACAATATCCAACCTTCTCGCTTGAATCACTTCTCTACAAAAAATCACAACATTAGATATCATATCTTAAGCATAGGCTTACCCCTAAACACTATAGCATTCCTATTTTTTTGAATTCTCTAACAAGTTATACCAAAGAGGAGATGCCACTTGATACCCCTAACCTTATAATCCTGAGAATTAGAAATATTCACCACAAAACCATTCCTAATCCTTAGTGTTCCAAAAGGCTTGCTACAAATTATCTAAACAGAACACCATAGCTTTCTTTGTGACTCCTCACTTGACTTGCTAGCGGGATCCAAATGAGAGATGGTGCTTTGTGACACCTCTTACCTAAACCATTGCCAGCTCGAATGAGAGATGACACGTTAACAAACTTTACTTAGTTCCGGTAGTTACCTTATCTGACTTTGCCATTATCTTCTTAAAACCCTTTTTATACGTGTGATAATCATGAAATATCCTGGGCCTACATTTATATGAATCATGCTTTATATACACATGTAGGTAAATAACATTGTCTCGCCAAGACAAAAATTCGGCAGCATAACTGCCGCATGGTGTCATATCCCAAAATAAAACTTGTATAAAATAACAACTTTATAAAATCTCAACCTCAATCTATCATCCTGGATCTATCTTATCCTCATAACCCATCTCAGTCAATATTATCACAATCAATCCATTATATCAATCGTAGTAGTTATACCATCAACACAAATTCAAACCCACACACATATAAGCCACATTATTGTTACCATTTGTCATATTAAGTTACATTCTCAAGCTAAGCTCACGTAGAATATTTACATGTGACAAAACTAACTTATCTTAACTATCTACACATGATTACCATCTACTTTTATATACATCACACTATGAAATACAAAAGTATACCAAAATGATAGTTTCGGATTTGCTACACTATTACTTTGAGGCTAAGCATAAAAAACATGATGCACTAAGCATAAAACTTAGTGGTGTACTCAATAAAATATGCTTACGCTCACACACATAATCACAATAAGCATGTAATGCAATATACAAATATGTCCTTTAGTAGTCACACATAATGGCATGCTTATGTGATTACACACTTAACCATATTATGTTACTTTAGTTCCATTTATGATATCCATGTTCTTAATTTATTTCCATGCTTATTTTTCCTTATTTTTCATAGTGCTTATTTACCATTTACTTAACCCATATCTGATAGACACAAATCCTAATACTAGATATTGGGATCATAATGCAGTGGCTTTATTTTGGACATTGCAGTTGCTATACTAGCATGAAAGTGTGCAGTGGCCTTATTAGACCTCACAACGGCTGTACCCACATGAAATATCAAATCATCAATGTATAACATATAAGTGTACGATGGCCTTTATGGACCTCACGGTGGTTGCTACCACATGAAAAATGACATCGAAGTGTCCTAGCAGCTGTTACCTCCCTAGTTGACTGGCTAACCTATCTAATAGGTTATCTAACACATATGGGCTATTGACATCTTTACTTTAGTTACATATACTTTACATGGCTTAAATACGTTGTCACATGTTCGTGTCCATTCATACAATCATTTAGTTACATATATTTGTTATCTTGCCATTTACCAGTTCATGGTGACGTACGTGTATTACATGTAACTCATCATAAGTGTTATCTCCTCGTGTGCATACAAGTTATCATGTTATATCATTTATCTTGTGACTTAAATACTACGACTCAAATTGCTAACAGGTCAACACATACTTGTAAGCTACATTATGCTAACATGCATTATGTATCACACATTTACACACATAATTATACACGTACCTACATGTTCCATTTATGATATCATTAGCATTTCTCATTCCTTACCTCTGAACCATAATGCACCATTACCATTAAGCTTAATACACTTTAATTATGTCAATTTCAACCAAGATTACATAAATTACCATTATACCCCTCATGTACATATTTGGCCAAGTTAAGGTTTTTACTAATTAATTTAGTTTTGGCCTATTTTTCATTAATTCCACTTATTCAACATTTTATAAACCCTAAGCCACCACTATTATCATTTTAGGGTTATCGCTATCCCTAAACTAACAAATTAAGCATAGTATACACATACTTGAAAATGCACAAAACACCAAAGTGTACTCATATGTTATCAAATACACTTACAAAGTGATGGTTTGGCTTCCTAAGAGGCACCTCAAACCTTCTCTTTTCACTTTGCTTAGCTATCCTGCACTTTTTCTAAGAAACATAATAGGATTTTTGTTAGAAAAATTCATAGAAAATTCTATACTATACCAAACTTGAAAATAACACCAAAATTATTAAACTGGGTATGCTTAGTTACCTAGAAAAATGTTAGGGCTTTAAAAATATGCTTACCCAATTTTAGGGGTTCAAAACCTTAAACTTTCAATCTTCTTTTTTTCCCCAAATTGCTCTTTTTTTAAAAAAAATTGACACTAAATTGGAGCTCTAGATGTGACGAGGATTAATTTGATGTATAAAGTGGGGCTTAGAAAGGAGAAATGGTGGAAAAATAAGAAAAAAAGTGGGAAGAGAGAGAAAGGGATGATGTTAGGTTTTTTTTGGAAGAGGAGGAGAAAGATAGCTTGTCAATTCTGTACAACACACAAACACACATCCACTTTTTATGTTAAGTCCTCTAATGGCTACAATTTCACCATGTGGTGATCTGACAGCTACGATTAATCCTATTTAATTTTATAGCTTTAAAAATGTGATTTAAAATTTTGAAGCCTCCAAAAATTCTCCCCAAGTATAAAAAATTCAAGAATTTTCCAATTTAGAAACTCTTAAAATTTTATACCCAAAAGCCAGTGGGAACACACTTAATT
>CANXYI012273218.1:0-11729 GCA_948208565.1 Hura crepitans | reverse complement strand
TAACAACAACCACACATGGGTAGTCTACTGCTAGTACCCTCTCTAGTACTAGGACTTGGACTAAAACTATCCATGTAACTGACCTTCTCACCTTGTCTTACCAATCTGATACTACACTGGGCTATCCCACAGTGCTCTACCTCTTTGTCTAAAAGAGGTCTCTCTTTGCTAGTACCGTTTCTTCCTATCAAATGCAACTAATACTGATACTGCCAAATCCATCTTTCTGAAGTTTAGCTATTTGTATCCTTAGTTCTACATTCAGTCTTATAAGGAATCTCTTATATTCTACTTATATGTCATTGAAGATAATTTCCTCAACATACTTTGGGGAACCTGGTAAAATCTTTTCATGTGCTACTTTTCACTGTACCAGGATAGGGCTTCTCCTATTTGTTATCAGTCAGTCACTCCTGACTCTGGTTGCTAAGAGGCATAACTGGGTTTAGACTGATATAGGATCTGCTCTCTGTATACTATGGTTGTCAAACTAATTGATTCCATAGCCTTCTTTCGGGTAACTAGACTAATCATTTTTGTATTACAAAAGACTTTCTTTCCTTAGCCTTGGACAGCGTAACAAATCAAAGAAACTAAAACTTAACCTTTTGATATCTATGTACTTTACCATAGAACATTGAACCTTTGCTCTGATACCACCAAATATGACACCCTCTACTATATTCCCGAAGAAATCTAATAAGCGGTGCACTTCTGGCCAGGTCACCTATCTAAAAATTTCACCTGAGGTCATTCATTTAATGCCTACCAATTTAACTCTAGATTATTCCATATGACTTCCAAATCACTCTAGTTAGTTCTTATAGTCGATTTAGGTTAAAAATAATCTTACTTAGTTATTATAGAGGAAATCTAATTATACTCAGGTATTACCTAAAAATTCGACAGCATAACGGCTACCCGGGTCCTAACGCAAAATTTGAACAAGCCTATATAAACAATTTACATCACCTGGACACATCTACTCCCCCATTCTCAACCTATCATCATCATCTATCACATATCAAACTCAAGCTTTAGGCCATAGATAAATAAGCACAAATATAGAGCCTCAAGCTCACATCAGCAGCATATATCACATAGGATCATACATTCACCAAAGAACATGTATAGAAATACTTAATTTACATCAACAAGTGATAATCACTTAATTACATTACATTTCCAAAGCTAAAATACATTTTTCTACTCGTTCCCACTTAAGTACATAGATACCTAACTATAGAATAACTATATCTAAAGTCTTCACCTGTAACCTCTAAACTATTATCGTCACGTTTGACGAGGCAGGTCCCGCTATAGTGTACCTATGCACCAAAATTGGTACGCTAAGTATACGAGATACTCAGTGGTGAACTTAAAGCAATTTAATCATGTTATAATCTTATTAATTTATTTGAGCAATTTAAGAATGATTTTACTTGATTATATAACTTAATTATTCATTAGGGTGCCAAATTACTAAAATACCCCTAGAGTATTTATCTAGTCTGAAAATAGCATTTTGACTCGAATAAATCATTTAAGACAAGTGTTATTATTTTTAATCAGCATGCTTTACCAAAAATTACTTTATTCACCTATATGTGAAAATTTACCAAAATACCCTTTAATTGTATTTTTACTATTTTTTTTAGTAAAAGTCCTTCAATAAGCTTAACTTCATCTTATATGATTATTTGTTACTTAATTTACTTCATTGAAACTAAGCTGGCACATTTGTGCAAAATATCCAAACTACCCCTTTAGCTTGCATCTTATCAGGACTTAAGGAATATTATTCCCTTATGCTTAATTCTTATATTTATAATCAGTCTATTCATTTACTTATTTTAATTCTCTGGCCCGACTAGAAAGATGAAACTGTAAGACACTAGATCTAGAGGGAAAATAAACTGGTGCAGTAGTCCTCATTCTACACCTACGCTGTTGCACTGACACATATGCCATAATAGAGATCAGTCGTAACCTTCCCAGACACAATAAAAATAACTATGTGGCCTAATAGAGATCAGTCCATAGGCTTCCCCAACCACAAATGAGTGACTGTGTGACATAATGGAGATCAGCTAGTAAGCCTCCCCAGTAACAAATGAACATCAAAAACTGGGTGACATAATGGAGATCAATCTGTAGACCTCTCTAGCCACCAATAAAAACCATCAATAACTGGGTGACATAATGGAGATTAGTCTATAGACCTCTCCAACCACTAACTAGCAGCTGCAAACCCTAAATTGACTGGTCAACCCATCTAGTGGATGTCTAACCAATGGCATATGTAGCTTAATTTAACTTATTTATTAGCCAAAATTATTCTTATAATATTTAACTCTCAAAAATAGATAGTTAAGAATTTTATCTTATACTTTAAAATTTTATTCAGACTGATATAGCTACTTTTTGGCTCTACTAAGTAAAATTCCATCAGAAAATTTTAGTCTATTATGATCAAAAATCAAAATGTCTTATGGTATGATTTATCATGGCATTTCCATTTGAAAACTTAATGCTTTCTGGTCCAGTAACATTTTTGGTTTATGTAGAGGTCAACTGGACACTTATGGGTCATTTCAACCACTTTTGGAAATCAATATCCTGAGACTATTTGAAGTCCAAATTTGATTCAGTTTTTAAGGTTTTTTTCTAGTACTTTACTAGGCACTAAGCCAACTTTAACTAGGCTAAGTCCATGGCAAAAAATCTAAGCACGAATGCCAATTAAAATTGGGCTAAGTCCATGGTCAAGATCTAGGCACGAATCCCAATTAAAACTAGGCCAAGTCCATGGCCAAAATCTAGGCATCAAAGCCACTAAAACTAGGCTAACACCATGGCCAAACTATAACTCAATTCTAGCCTCTCAAAGGCACAATTAAGACTCAACTTATTAACTTATTTGATGCCATTTTTTAATTCATTATTTCAAGCTTTACTTACACGTTTTTAACTCAAGTTTTTCTTAGCCATTTTAAGGCACATCTCTAAGGTATATATTATGATATCATAAGGTTATGTAATTAATTTAATCCCTTAGTCATTTCATACCCATTTAAATACCTTAGTAGCACACTAAATCACCACTGTACAATAACTTAAGATTTCATGCCAACAAGCCAGGAACAACTCTCAGGTACCTATGAGAAATTTCATAAATTTTCATTGTCATTCTTAAAATCACCATATTAAATCATATCTACGGCTATGAACTTAAAGATACTCATTAACAATCCAATTCCAAGCCAACATGGCTAAAGTACAAAGTAGCATTCTTAAAACATAAGCATACAAGCACAGGGGTACAACCAAATATGCATTATCCATAGTGAATTCTCTTCTCAATCCTCATGGTCCTCATCCTAGCATGCCAAATACATTCTAAATTTCCATCATAGGTAGTAAATCACCCACCCAAGCAATCATAGATAATGATTTTAGCAAGCATTTTAAGGCCAATTTTTCAAACACTACAAATAACACATTCTAATCCACTAAATACTCAAGGAAATCAACCTAACCAAGGAAGAATTCAACCTTAACCACACCATTTCAGCCCTTTTAAGTCCATGTCCACTAGCCTAGGCACCCTAATACATGAAGAAAAGGTAGAAAGTTCACTTACATAACTCTTTGAAGATGTCAATCCCATCCATGATTAAGGTGCCAACACAATTCTAGCAATTCATAGTAACTTCATCCTCTCTTTGTGGGCCTCCAAATGCATTCCAATGGCCACCAATCCCTTATACACACATGCATACATGTCTTACCTATGATTTAGAATCAAAAATCACCCAAAAAGCCTAAGGAATGAGGGAGATATAACCATAAACTCACCTTGGTGTCATGATTTTAGATTATTACGACCTAGTGACTTTGCACGAATTTTATCTCTCAAACGGGAACTATTTTTGGCCTAATTATTTTCCTCATGATACTTAACATTATAAGGAATTTTTAGCAACTAGAATTACTTCATTTGGACATCGGAGAAGAAAGTTATGGCCTAAATACAGAGAAGTTGGCGTCGGGAAATCTAGGCAGAAAGGGGAAATGAGCTAAAATGATATTAGTCCTTTAACAAGTGGAAATCCACTTATCATGGCTTCCTTGCCACTTGGCAAGGTTACTCAGCCAGTTGGCATTGCTATGGGCCCTATTTTGGCACCTCAAAATTGTCCCAAAAATTCCCGAACCATCCCGATTTTTTAAGAAACTTCAAAAATTCATAAAAATTCACTCGAACATCTAAAAATTACATCGTTTGTTTTAAAATTCCTATTTTAATCCCCTCTACCTACTCATAAATTTTTGTGGCCAAATTCCACCGATAGGGTAGTTTTTCATATTACCTCAATTTGCATGCTAATCTCAAAGATTATTAGATTTTGCAAACGACCTCTAATTCCAAAAACTCTTTCATCATTGGACTCAATATGTATTTCTAGCTTCAAGGTCCATTATTTTTGGCTCATCTCAGGTTAGTCCCGGCCCAAAACATTTTTATTGCCCTAATGGGTAGCTTATAGCTCGAAATGAATTGTTGGTTCTGCTAAAATTTTAAAATTTTCCCATTTTATCAAATTAAGGCCCCTCAAAGTTTCATGACTTGTGCCACCGGCTCAGTCCACATGCAAGTGACCTAGCACCTTCGGTGCACTCCTCGGACCCTGTGGCACTGTTCTTGGAGCCTCGGAACATGGGCATTATAGAAATTAATCTAATGGGACCAAACTTAATCAAGGATGTCGAGGAAAAAGTTAAGATTATTAAAGATATATTGAAAGCAACATCAGATAGACAAAAGTCACATGCAGACCTTAGAAGAAAAGATATTAAATCTGAGATCGGTGATAAAGTGTTTCTCAAGGTGTCACTATGGAAGAAAGTATTCCAATTTAGTAAAAAAGGCAAGTTAAGTTCGAGGTTCATTGGCCTTTATGTGATAACCAAACGTAGGGGACCAATAGCTTACAAGTTAGCCTTGCTTCTAGAGCTATAACAAATTCATGATGTCTTTCACGTCTCAATGTTGCATAGCTACTTATCAAACCCCTCACATATACTATCTTTCATGTCATTTCAATCTTATGCATTTTTACACATACATATTTGGCCACTCCACCAATCACACCCATACTACTTTTATTCATCTATTTATCACATTCTAGGCACACATTTACACAGTTCAACTACCAAAAAAATAAACATACCTCAAGTCTCATTATTTACACGCACAAACTATATCAATTACATACTTTAATTTTACAAACACAACCTCAAAGGCATTTAGTTATTGGATACATATACCAATGATGTCAAAAACACCACCTTTTTAAGCTTTCTTTTTCCTTTCCCTTTGTTTCTCTCTTCTTTTTCTACAAAAATAATACAATTTAAGCATAAAAATCCATATAAAATATAACAAGCTTCTAATCATCAAATTACCATAAATAACTCTTCTTAGATCCTTATTAGACTCTAAAAAAATATTAAACCTCAAGAAAAACAACTTACCCAACACTTGGTCACTATTCACTCTCTCTTCCAAACTTTAAAATCTCTAATTCTAAGGTATGATCTTGGTAATATTCTTCACTTTAAGGCTTTAGAAAGCTTAAGAATAAAGATTTGAGGGGAAATGGTGGCTTAGATCAAAAAAGAAAATTCAAACAAAGAGGAATAACCTCCTTCAATGGCATCAGCTCACTTAAGAGGAAAAAGAGGTAGGTTTTTCTACCTAGCTTGACCCTCACAAGACCATTATATAGTCCCCCAAAACAAGGGTTAGGATGAAGCCAACTTAAAATCCAATGGCCCCTATCTTTCCAAGTTTTATTTCTCTTTTTCAAAATTTCTTCCTTCAAATTCTAAGCCTTAATTAACATCCCTTAGAGTCCTATGAAATCACTTAAAATAATGCCTAAAAGGCCCAAACAAATTGTACTCGAAAACCCCAAAAACCTAATTAAGTCGACACTTTTGGCCTCGCTATCCACATTTGGCCTAAAGCACCATATTTATTTGTTCAGCTTTAACTATGTTACGATTCACAAAAAATTGTCATAAAATGTGACATTCCCTACTAAATTCCCTAAGAAACCTAATAGGTAATGCATTTTTAGGTTAACCATCCTAAAATTGCTCTGGAACTGCACTCCTTTACACTTAAAGTTTTTTTATTATTTGACCTAATATTCTTAACTCCTCAATCTATCCCTTAACTATTCTTATTTAGGGTATACCAAATGCAAAAAACTATTTAATAGACACTTAATAGGTATTTAGGAAATTGGGCAGCATAATGGCTACATGGGTGACATTATAAAATTTTTCCACTTATAAAAGCACTTCTAACATTATTATAATCAATCCATGTCCTCCTAGACCCTTCTAGTCCCCCAATAACATCCTCTACATATTAACAAAGACACAAAAAAGTCCACAGGGCCTCAGGCCCATAATTCTCAAAGAACCACAGAAATAAAACATTCAGACAAATGACCTATTCACATAGCTCACACAGACTTTAGCAGCTAAAAAGAAACCTATTGAACCCATAACATATAGTGTTTACATGAGTGCCTACTAACTTACAACCAAAAACACATAGTTATATAACCTTTATCGTTTGAGCTACTACATTGCATGATCTTCAAGCCTACACTGCTAACTTTCGTAACCTGTGCACTGAAACACTAGTACGTTGAGTATAAAACTCAGCGGTGAATTTAATGTAGAAAACATATCATATGTAGGCACTCAAATGTAAAATAGATTATAATTATATAAATGCAATGCAGGAATTAATTTCATGCTAGTAATGTTAATTCCAGTAATCCCTTTGTTCAATTTATTATAATTATGCCACTATGGTATTTTTAATTAATTTAATCAATATGTGATTCATGTTAAATTTTCATTTGTATTTTAATTTAAATTAATTCAATAGGCTCGACTAGATAGACTACACTTATAAACACTAGACTAAGAGGGAATTGAAAAGTTATGCAGTGACCTATATTCTAGACCCTAACCGCTACACCAACCTATTCTAATAGTTGAGATCAATTCATTAGAACTTTTTAATACTAGATGAAGGATAGCAGGGATCAATCCAATATACCAATCAAATCAACAACAAGTAACTCTATCGATAGTAAGGATTAGCTCATAGACCTCCCAATATCTAAGTAATCAACACCAAACATCTCCAATAGGTAGCAGGGATCAGTCCATAGACCTCCCAATATCCAATAAATTATCAACAATTACCTAGTAGCTGCTAGTCTCTAGTTGACTGATCAACCCATCTATAGGTTCTAACTAATGGGCCATCTATCTCAATTTCATGTCCATTTATTTATTGATCATCATTTTATAATATTTAGAAATGAAAAATAGATAGTTATAGGTCATTTTATCCAAGTTCATACACAGTTATAGGCTTATAGCCTTAATTCACTAGGCACCTTTTCATGCTAATTCACTTGCCATTAAAGGTCATTTATCATGTCATGTCATCAATATCAAAATGCTACTAACATTGGCCTAAATTCCATTCCTAAATTGTCATAGTTATATGGTTCAAATGCCATTCAAGTTTGAGTTAGTTTTAGGTCACTTTTGCCTATGCTTTCTAAGTCCACCTTTAAGCCATTTTATGCCCAAATTCTTAGTCCTATTTTTCATACAAAGCCTAACATTTTACATGCCATATTTTTAGTCATGATTACCCATGCTTCATGTCATTTCTATGCCATACATCACATGCTTATATTATCATGCCAATATGCATACGATGCCCATGTTATCCCATGGCACACACCTCTCGGCCAAACCTAGTTTTTAACCATACATATACATTTTTCCTCAAGTTGTCACACATATATCCCATATCATCATGCTAGTGTATATATATATGCATATACCTCATCTCATGCATGCCATGCCATTATACAATCCATACATGCCTTGGCCACACATGCCATACCTTGTCATATACATACATGCCTCGGCCATACATGTCACACATATGTACATGCATTATCTCACTATATTTAACACCTATACTTATATTCTTATGCAACCACCTAATTTCTATCATGATTCACACAACATACATGCCACAATCCTATACATACCTCTCAGCCACATCTAATACACAACCATTCCTATATTTCCTCATCAACTTTAATCCACACACCTATCTACATACCAACCATGCTAGTTCTCATCAATTACACATTATGTATCATCACTTTACACATTATGTATCATCACTTACACTTCATTTACACGCCATTATTCATGCTTATAGCTCTCGGCCATACATAATGCCATCCATACTCATGCCTTTTCTCCCACACACATAAACAAACCATTAAAGCCATAACCTACACATCTTGTATCATCATAAACCATATGTATACATGCCATGGCACCTCACACATTCTCGACTAAAAAGAGGCTACCACCTTCCATGCAATTTTTCCATTAAAACAACCCATAAATCATTCATTTACTATGGAATTAATGTCAAAATAGTTTTAGTTCACTATTATACACATACTAACCACTAAAACCATGAATTCCATACACCATTCACACCCATTTTACACTTGAAATAACAATGTCATGCCTATAACCCATTTTTAATCTTTTCCTACACCTTAGCACCCTTAATCCCCTTGTTGATCACCAATTCTTCCTTAGCCTCGATATTGCCATACAAGTCCTTGAACATTCATAACAAATTCCATGGACCTCTAAATGAAATTCCAAGAACATAGGCACTTTTAAAATGATAAAATCCTTTAAGAAATAAAATAAAAAGGGAAGAAAACCACTCACACACAAACTTGAATTTCAGCCACCTTTTTATGTACATTTAAGCCTTCCCTAAATTTTCTTGATTTTTATGAGCATTAATGGTGAATACCAACTTCATAAATCATTTTTTCACTAATTAAGGGGATTTTTTGTGGTTATTTTATGAGGAATAGAGGAGAGAAAAGCTCAAAAATGGGGGGTATTAGGCAGCAATGGCGTCGATTGCCAAGGGAGGAGGAATAGGTGAGGAAGGTAGAGGGGAGATGATGTGGCATCTTAGTGGAGTGCTAAGGTGGCAAAGGTATGTATATACATGAGGGAGGGTGCCTCGGGCGATGACAAATGGCACCCAAGCACCCCGAAAACCTTAGTTTACCGATGAAACTTTACAAAATTTTTAAAATTCAATTAGAGCTCCAAAAATCATTGCATTAGTTTTAAAATTCCTCAATTAGGCCTATTTAAGGCCTCACAAAATATCACAACCAAATTCCATCGGTAAGATAGTTAACTGGTTTTCTTGATTTACGTGTAAATCCCAAAGTTAAAAAGAAATAGCAAACAACCTCTGAATTTAAAAATTCCTTCACCAATGGTCTCAAGGGAATTTTTGATCTTCAAGATATGGTATTTTTAGGTCCGTCTAGGCACATCCCGGATCATTCCCGACCTAAGTCCATCTGAGCTTACGGCCCACTAAATTTTGACCTAAAATAATTTATTAGTTCTGCTAAATCTTTAAATTAAGTCATTTTCATCATTTTATGGCCAGTCAAATTCTTACAACTAGTACACCCTGCTTCAATCATCAATCAAGTGACCTGGCACTTTAGGCACACTTTTCAAACCTTCGGAGGTACTGTTCATGGAGCCTTAACATATGAGCATCATATAAAAACTATTTTTATTTTTAACCATCTTAATGAGTTTTTTTCATTTCAAACTTTGATCAATATTATTTTACAATTAATACTTTCATCTTATTCAAATAGTGTAACCCGAGTCTCGAGAAATATTTTTCACCATTTTAGAATGTACTATTCACTTACATGCTTATCAGTTATCATTAACCATCCAAATACTCCTTTTTTTCATGCCAAACTTCACCCACATCCTATTTACAACATGTACTATTGATTAGTAAGAAAGACATTTTTCACATCCCGAGAGTCACTATTCATGACCCCAAGACTTACTATTCACGATCCTAGGATTTTCGAGCATTACACTTTGACTTTTACTTTTAATTGCACTTTTATTCTATTCCATGTTTTCTTATCAAATTTAATTTCTATAGATATTATTCCATATTAGGGGTTAAAATTTTCTAATCATACACATTTTGATTATTAGATTTTTATTCCATTCATATGTCACTTTAGAATTATAAGCACATTTCTTATTTATTTACATATTTTTTCTCTTTATAGTACTTATAATTTTTCCAAAGGTTACTTTGCATCTTATTATGCACCTTTAAAATATTACATCTTATACTTTTAATTATTGAATATTTACTTGTATAATGTTAGTTTATTTTAACCTATTTTCATTTTCATGTTTTCATCATTTTTTCTAACCTATAATTGCAAATTGACAATAACATATACTTTGATCCTATTTACTTAGTTAATATAATTTTTTTCTATATAATTGATCTTACTTTAAATCTTGTTAAATAAATTCATTCATCCTTCATTAACCTAAACTTTCACATAAATGTCTAATTAACTTATTTTATTTTTCTTTTAAGATCTTATTAACCAAAATTTCTTATCATATTCATATGATTACACATCTCTCCTTTCTCATGTAATTAATCTTTTTTCTTAAGAAAATACAAATATTTCTTTTATACCTCATATAACATTTAACTTGGTTATATATTTATTCATTTTCATATACTTTTATGTCTCTTATTTAACTTTCTAGTATTTAGCTTATCAATGCACTAATTTCACATACCTATTTCAATATAATCGATACTAAATCAATTCCTTAAAGTTATGTTCATCATATGGTGTTTACATATATTTTTCCTACACTTAAACATACTTCTAATGTCTTAAAATATTCATTGTACCATTTAGCTTTCAGTTGATTCCCACTTATTAATCATTAATCATATTTAAATGCAAATTTTGTATATTCTCAAATCTTATATAAAATATTTAATTACATTTTTATACCAATTAATCAACTTTTAATAATAATTTCATACTAATTAAACTAATAATACTACATAATAGTCATTATTTTCTCATTTTACTCATCCCTATAAATTTAACCCACTTTAGGTTTATAGGTTCTCATTTTCTTTTCATAATTTCTTGTTTTCTAATACTTTACTTTAAACCTAATTGCAATTATATTCTATCATTTTTGTCTAAATATCTACCACATGAAAATTTTCTACTTACATATAACATAATATTCATAATTCACAATAAAAGAAGATATATACCTCTTAAACAAGGTTTAATCCATGAATTTTCTTATAATCTCCTTCAATCTCTCATCAAATTCCTTATATCCATCATTTACTCCTCAAGTCCTTATCTTTTGTGATTAATTTTCCTCTCATAAAAGTCTAACAAAAATAATATTATTTATGTAACCTTAACTTAACTCTAAACACTCATAAATGAAATTCTAAATAACCTATATAATTAATTAGATTAAAAAGGAACCTTTATTTGCATAATTGAGCTTCAACCTCATAATCTTTGCTCATTGTCTTTCTTCTAGAATTCATCTCCCTTCATGCATTTTTGAAGAGGTTAATGCAGTAATTAAAGGGAGCCTTTAATCTAGTATGGTGTTTTTTTAGATTTAATGGAAGATTGAAGGAAGAATTTAGGGTAGTGAAGAGTAGG
>CANXYI012273216.1:0-12365 GCA_948208565.1 Hura crepitans | reverse complement strand
AGGATACAATTGATGAGATAGAAGTTCAAGTCCCCTTTACTTATGGGAAACTAAACCATGCCCTTGAAAGGAAACAAAAGAGAACATAATGAAACCCTAGTTGCCTTTAAAAGTAAGATGCTTGCTACCTTATCTATTACTCTAAGCTCACAGTTGAGTGTTGAAGCTAATACTTCCCATACCTAAAACCAAAACACATGCATTTCACCTACACTACCACTATCAAAATAGATTCCACTTTTACCCAAACATATGGACAAGCTGAAAGGGGTTGCCTAGGTAAATGTTGAGGATGGCTACATTGAGGACCTAATCAATGATGTGGACCTAGAGAAGAGAATTCCCCTTGTTAAGTCTACTATTGCTAAGGAGAAGGATCCTATTATCCGTAAGCTGCAAGATAAGATAAAAGGCCAGGTCTTGATTGGTTTCTAGGGGAAGAGTTATTGATTTGAATAATATTTCTCTCAAGTTTGATGAGCATTTCCCATACAAGTTTCGCATGCCAGACATGAGTAAGTTTGATGGGACATTAGACCCTAAGGTGTATCTTAAACATTATACAACCTCTATGAAAGTGCGTAGGCTGCCTATGAAGCAAATCTTAGGCCTTTTAGTATGTTGTTGACTAGTAAAGCCTTTGATTGGTATCATAATTTAGAAAGGAAAATAAAAAAAGATTTGTGTGAGTTGGCAAAGGAATTTATAAACCATTACTATTGTAATGTCAGTGTTAAAGTAACTTTTAAGGATTTAGAGTTGCTTAAGCAAAAGAACAATGAGACCTTCATGGATTACTTTAGGAGGTAGAGATCCATTGTACTAGAGATAAGGGATAAGCCTAGAGGTTTATTAAATTAAGTTATTTATCTATAATGCAATCCCTTAATTGAAAGATGGGTTAAAAGCTAAAGGGATTAAGGACTAAGAATCCCTAAAAGATATTGTTGTTGACTTGGAGAAAGAAAATGAGGCTAGAAAGGGAAAAAGAGGTTTTGATTCTAGTTGGAAGGAAATAATGAAAGCACTCAAGATACTAAGATGGTCGATGTGCCAACTATTGTCAAAAGACATTATTCCAACTTGGGACAACTTATGTCATAGTGTCTTAAAAGGCTACAAAAAAAAAGAGAAGTTACAGCATTACCTACTAGGCTTGCTAAAACTCAAGGTATGATGCTAATCAATACTATGAATATCATCAGCTCACAGGCCAAGACTTAATTGATACCAAGCAGATTGTGAACCTCGAGAAAGGGAAGAGAAAGGGGCAAGAATCTTATCCTAATGTTCCTTCATCTATCTTTATATTAGAGTTAAATTAACAGAATGGGTGGTAATTTAAAACATTTGTAGTACTTACTACACATGTGAGATTGGCAAGTGTTTAGGTAGTCTGATAACTGGAGTTTGTCATGAGATAAATTTTGAGAAAGAAAGTGAGAGAGACAAAAAGAATATCAAGATTGAGTTCAAAAAGGTCACTATTGGGGAGTGTAGTAATACCTTTAGGATTTCGGATGATATCGGCTCGAAATTCAAAGGGTAAGAAGTAAGATTGCTGGGAATAAGAAAGTTGAGGTAGTGACACAGAGTGGTCATATAGTACTTAAAGTACCACCTATTAAAGATAAAGAAAATGCTTTTAAAGTTAAGGAATCACATGAAGAGGATATATTGATTAAACCCCAGCTAAGGTATTATTTTGCTTTTGCTACACCTTAAGAGGTTATAGAGGTTTTACATGGAAAGAAGAAAGAGGTTATTTCTTTTAATGATTATGAGTTGCTTGTTGAGGGAATGAGTCATAACTAACCTTTATTTATTAAAGCTGAATGAATAGGAAAAGGCCATCATGTGTTATTATGGATAATGGCTCATCTCTTAATGTTTGTCCACTCAATATATTAGCTAGTTTGGGAATTAAAGAAGCTAACTTAACTTATTCGGATTTGGAGATCCATACTTACGATAATAGCACGAGGAGGCCAAGAGGAACTTTTATGGCCAAAGTCAAGGTTCGGCCCATTGTAGATTTTGCTATGTTACAGTGTTGAATATACCGGCTGGTTTTGCTCTTTTGTTGGGAAAGCCATGGTTCCATAAGTTGAGAGGTATACCATCCACTTTACATCAGATGATTGAGTTCTCATATGATGGAGGTATAATAACCATCAAAGCTTCTAGGGATAACATTGTTGCTGCTTTTAGGATTGTCGATTAATTGCTCATAGGATTTTATGTGGTAGGGATTAACACTGATGATTAGGTGAGTCCAACGATCTTTAGGATTATGAAAATGTGGGATTACCTTTCTGGAACTGATCTTGGTAAGAATCTGCAAGGCTCACCATCCTTTTTGGAAACCAAAGGTTAGTCTTACTCGTCAAAAAAGGGGTTAGGCTATGATGAGAAAGGGGAGTTGAGTTCAGTAAAGAAATATGATGTGCATGCCTCGCTTAATTATTGCTTCGTGAAGGAAAATACCAAAGGCACCCACTATGGTGAGGTAGTGGTCTTTAAGATGGGAAACTTAGTAAAATTGGGATTTCACATTTTCAATGATGTTTTATACTAGAAGACCATAGCCACCATTAAGACTAAAGAGCATAAAGTGGATGAACTAGTGGCCTACTTAGATAACATGGATTTTAAAGAAGAATTTATTTAAGAGCTTTATTTTGAAAAATTAATTAATAAAGCTATAGGAATGGAGCTTATGGAAGTGCAAGATAAGTCTACCAAGATCGAGTTTGAAGGGAAGCTTAAGATAGCTGTTGAAGAGATTAAGAGTGAAGCTAAAAAGGAATATAGCATTGCTACTATTGTTGTTGATATTTTTGACAATCTTTCTATTTATAATAATGATTATGAACTTTTTGTAACTAAAGTTGTAGAAGCCAATGACCTCTTTGTTTCTAAGATTAATGACATGTCAGTTGGTTTTACTTGCATGATATCATGCCAAATGGCATATTGCATTGTGATTATAACCATGTGTACATATTTGACTTTAAACCAATTAAAATTAAATCTTTTAATATTGGCACTAAAAATGAACCTAAAAATATTTCAGTTGTATCTGACATTACCCTTAAAGAGAGAGAAAGATTTGAGAGACTAATAATAAAATGCAAATAGATTTTTACATAGACTTACCAAGACATGCCCGGTATAAACAGATCAATAGAGAGAAGACATGCTCGGTATAAACAGATCAATAGAGAGCATGCCATTCCTAGCTATGAAGGATCTAAGGTAATGAAATAGAAGCTCAGGTGTATGAGGCCAGATTGGGTTAAAAGATCAAAGAGGAAGTTTATAATTAGATTAAAGCAAAGTTCTTAGAAGAACTAAAATGGCCTACTTGGTTAGTAAATGTAGTTCTTATACCAAAAAAAGGTGAAAGGGTGATAATGTGCATAGACTATCGAGACTTAAACAAGGCTTATTTGAAAGATGATTTTCCACTTCCTCACATTGATATTTTAATTAACAGTGTAACTATGGTCAGCATGTTTAGTTTTATGGATGGGTATGTTAGGTATAATTAAATTCTAAATAAGATTGTTGATAAGGTTAAGACAACCTTCATTATAGAATAGGGTAATTTCTATTACAAGTTAATGCCATTTGTGTTAAAGAATGTATGAGTGACTTATTAGTGCATCGCAACCAAAGTCCTTAAAGACTTAATCCATAAAGAAGTGGAAGTGTATGTGGACGATATGATAGTTATGTCTGCAACTAGGGAAGGTCATTTTGAAGCTTTGAAGAAATTTTTTGAGAGGATTGATTAGTATAATCTATGTTTAAATCCAAAGAAGTGTGTGTTTGGGGTAACTTTGGGAAAGTTGTTTGGGCATGTGATCAATCAAAGAGGTATAAAAAGGGATCCAGATAAGGCCAAAGTGATTATAGAGATGCTTGCTCCTAAAAAAGGAAAGGAAATAAGAGGGTTATTAGGCAAAATCTAGTGCATCAATAGGTTTATTGCTAAGCTGATTGCTATCTATGAGCCAATCTTTAATCTATTAAGAAAGAATAACCCTATAAAATGGAATGATTAGTGTCGGGGAGATTTTGATAGAATAAAGCAGTATTTGACTAACCCTTCTATTATGAGACCCCTACAGCCTTATCGGGTTCTGATTTTGTATTTGGCAACTAAATAGAGTTCAATAAGAGCTATGTTAGTTTAAATGGATGAATTGAGAGTTAAAATTTTCATTTACCATTTGATAAGAAATTTTTGCCTTACGAAGAGAAATATGTAGAGGTAGCAAAGATATGTTTACCTATGATATAGGCTTCGAAGAAATTTAGGCATTACTTTTTAGTCTTATAGGGTACAAGCTATGGCTAAGCATGGCCCACTTTAACATCTACACTTTGCTCCCTTCTTATTTGGAAAGCTAAGCAAATGGTTGGTATTATTACAGGAGTTTGACATCAAATATATCACTTAAAAGACCTTAAAAGGAAAAGCAGTGGATGAGTTCTTAGCATAACAGCCACTTGAGAGTGATTAATATGAATTCAAATTTTTAGAAAAGGTTTTGAATTCCATTATGGCAAAAGGGTAGACAGTATACTTCTATGAGTAGCCAACTAAAAAAGGGTCAGTGAAGGAGTTATATTGTTACCCTAGAGGGAGAAGTAATCCCACTTACAAAGAAGCTAAACTTTCAAGCAACTAACAATGTAGAAGAATATGAAACATGTTTCTTCGAATTAAAAGCCATACTAGTTCTAGTATATAAAGACTCAATGCTAAAAGTACATCAAGCTTCAGGGGAATAGGTAGTAAGAGAAGACAAGTTGTAACTATATGCAAAATGCCTGAATCAGTTAAGCTCAAAGTTCGAGATTTGTACTTTTATCATTTGCTAAGAGAAAAAAATCAGATGGTAGATGCATTGGGCATTTTAGTATCAGTATGAGATAATCTAACGAGTGCAAAAATGAAATTGATCATGTTATCCAGCTCCAATAAGCCATGTTTTGAGAAAGAGCATGTTAGGGTGATGAAGGAATCTGATAAGAAACCTTGGTATTTTGACATACATAATATCTAGAAGGTAGAGTTTATCCAAAAAATGCTTAGGGTGGTAATAAGAAAGTTAATAGGAAAGTTCATCTACCACAAAGGTAATTTATACAAAAGAATGTCATATGAGCTATAGCTTCAATGTGTAGATCAAACAAAGGTAAAAAGGATTCTAAAAGAGATACATGAAAGATGTTGCAGAACCTATATGAACAGGCTCAGCTTAACCAAGAAGATTATGAGATAAGGATTTTATTAGTTATAGACAATGTAAAATTTATTAAGAAGTACCAAAAATGTCAGATGCATGCAGATATGAGGCATCTTCCATAATAAAACTACATAGCTTGATAGCCCCTTAGCCATTTATAGCTTGGGGAATAGATTTTATTAGAGAGCTAAGGTCGATAACTTTGAATGGTCGTAAGTATATTATTGTGGCAATTAACTACTTCTCAAAATAGGTAGAAGCCATCTCTTACAATATAGTAGGTGCAAAGCAGATGGCTTAATTCATAGAGAAACACCTCATTTATAGATATGGGTCCTACACCATATAGTTTTTAACAATAAGGCAAAATTTTAAAGAGCAACCAAAGATTTGTTGGCAAAGTACAAGATTCAGCAACATGAGTCCTCTCCTTATAAACCTTAAGCAAATAGACCAGTGGATGCAGTAAATAAAAACTTAAAGAGAATCTGAGCAAAGATGACATAAACCTATAAGGATTGAGTTGATAAGTTACCTTTTATGTTATGGGATACAAAATTTCAATCAAAACTTCTACAGGATTTACTCCATTCTTTTTAGTGTGTGGTTCAAAAGTCGTATTACCTATTGAGATAGAAATTCAAACATTAAAGGTTACTCTAGAAGCTTAATACTAGAGATAGAGTGGGTAGAGATTATGCATTAGTAATTAGCCCTCCTAATAATATAAGTTTATCACACGTGGTAATGTCAATATAAAGTTACAGTTTGTTCTAAAATATTTGCTAGAATTTTATACCTTTCTATTTGTTTTAATTACTTCTATTATGTAAAATCATGTTTATATGGCTAGTTGATCCTCACCAGCCCTACCAAAGGCCTATAAATAGCTTCTTCATTCACTTTAAAAGGAAGGAATAAAAAATAATAACAAAATTATGTTGAAATCATGCCAAATGAACCTTTTATTGGAATAATTCTCTTTTTATCTTGATTTGTTTGAAGCTTTGTTAAAAGGTAAAAAAAAACTGAGGCATAAATCTATCATTTCATTTTGTCTTCTTAACTAACCTATGATCTCTAAGGATTAACCAATAATGAGTAGATTGCTAATAATCTCTAGGCTAGTATAAAAGTAGGTTAATATGTTTGTTATATTTTGTTTCATGTTTTGAGTCATATACAGGTCAATTTATCTTGTTTACTATTCTATTCTCTATGGATAGTCTGCATGGACCTCTTTTCTTAAAGATACATGTCTGTGTGAACTTACATTTTAATATGTGTTGGTTATTTTTGTTTTGTCTGAACCTACAACTAAACAAAAGATTTAATCTATGTGATCAACATTTTATTTCTCATATAATCTTTCAATGGTTATTATTGAGAAATAGTAATGTTGCATTCATAAATATAATTTTGACCTATCATTCCATCATATTAATTTCAAATCTATTGCACTATATTGATTCTCATTTTTAAAGTATGCATGTGTGGATTTAGGTTCTTAAGATATCCGAGAAAGTTTGTATGGATCCCTATCACTAGGATTCAGGTTCATATAGACCTTCTCTCTTTTTTTACCTTTCTCTTTTTTATTTGTATGGACTCTTCATTTTAGAAATAATGTCTTATTTCAGTCCTTTTACATGATTGTTCATTGATCGATATGTAATTCATTTTTTTAATGAACATGATTCTATATATATGACATATATGTTGATTTTTTGTGATGATAAATGTGTTGCAATGTCCTCATGGACCATTGTTATTATTATTGACCTTTCTACTTTGAGATGTACAAGTTTTATCTATGTGTAAAGTGAAGGCCGTATAGACCTATTTTGTAAAAAGCAGTCAATCTATAAGGACCAAAAGTGGAGATACAGTTAAAGTCCACACGGACTTGATGTCGTTCTAGAGGAGTAAATTTAATTTTTTTTAATAAATAGTTAAATCAAATTTATTTTACACGTAAAATTTAACTTTACTATAATTGATTTTTATATAATTAAGCGGAGTTTTCTTTTAATAAAACAGTTTTACATTTTCATCAGTAAAATTCACAAAATAAAAAAAATGTATTTTAATAATGGTCAATCTTTTAGAAATGGAAGTTAGAAAATTATTGCTAATTCCTTTGGAATTATGGATAATTGTTAGATCACTAAATAATTAATGACCCATTTTTATGGATGTATCATAATATCTTGCATGATAGGAATTAATAAAAATTTGGAATATAAAAAAAGGTATATTATAATAACATAAATAAGATCTTATTTCTACCTTTCTAGGCAAAAGAATAGTGAGTCCTAGTGTTGAACTAGGTGGTGACTCCATCAAAACCGCCTCATCTCGCTTATAGTGGCGATTCCATAGGGGATGAGAATTGAATATGAAGTGTCTAAATAATATACCTCTCAATATTTCAACTTTTTATCAGTCCCATACATTTCATATTTTATAAACTATGTCCTTTTTTTACCATGTATGGTGTTACAAACCATGAAGCTATTTTCACTCAATTTTAGGGGATTGTTAGATACCCATCATTTACAAGCCTTATGCCTTTGGGTGTATGAAATATTGAACTAACCGGTCACTATTACCTTTGATTAAGAAGACCCATTAAGAGGTATCCTACTTGTGAGAGCCTTCAGCCTTTATTTCTAATCTCATTTAGTCAAGATTAGCAACTTTCCCTACGTTATATAACCCTAAGTATCTACGATTACATAATGATTGCTATATGCATTTACTTTATTTAACCTTATTTGAAGTGGTGCTAAGCTTATTGTGCCTTTTATCTGAAATAGGCCTACCCTAATTTCACCTCAATTAAGAAATAAATGTTATGAACTATTGTTCTTACATGCATTTTCAATATGAGAGGCCATTCAATCTAATTTGGCCTATGATCGAATCGATGTACCCCCCTAATGATACTAAGGTAAACCTATATAAGAAAGATAGGCTTAACCATGTGTATAGGAATAATAAGGTTGGAAGGTTTATTCTTGTGATTATCCATGTTGCACTTATGCATATCATGCATAATGCATCATGCTATATATACATGCATCATGTTTAACCCTTAGTTTTATAGCTATCATAGATCCCTACTTCATAGCTCAGTCGAGAGTAGGCAAACACTTATATAGAATCAATAATCAACTAGCAATTCAACCTAAAATAGCCACCATATAAGGAGATAAGATAGTCACTAAATTCATGATAATGGAAGCCATGAATGAGATGGAAAAGAGGTTGATAGACAGCACTTACCAACACTTTGTCTGGAATACAACTCTAAGAAGAGAGGGGCTAAGCATTTATGTCCATGAATAAGAGGAGGGGAGTGGTTAACGAGGTAGATGACTAAGAGTCGAATGATGAGATCCCACTTATGAAGGCTAATTATAATAGAGTCCCACCACTAAAATAGATTAATGTTGAACCTATTAAGAAGTTAAATGAGAAGATAGAGGCCATAAATTGCCTTCTCACTAGTGGGAAAGAGATTGACTTTGAAGATATTAGTCTAAAGCTAGATAGCACTATACCTCCCATGTTTAAGATGCTAGATTTGAATAAATTTGATGGGACTTCTAACCCACATACCCACTTGAAATAATATGTAGTTGCCTTGAGATCCACTAATCTAATTGAGGATCAGATTGTAAGCCTTTTCAGCATGTCACTCATTAAACAAGCTCTTGATTGTTATCATTATTAGGAAGAAAAGGTTAAAGAAAGTTGGGTTGAGTTGTAAAAACTTTTAGTAAGTAGTATATAAATTATGCCACTATCAGACTCACTTTGAAAGACCTAGAACGTGTACGTCAGAAGTCCAATGAGTTTGAACTATCTTGATCGATGGAGGGCAAAGATATTTAAGATGCAAAATAAGCTTAATGACATCGACCAAATAAAGATGTTCATTCACAATGCCAATACTTACATGAACAATAGGCTTATTGCCATTGGAATAACCACTTGGGAGCAACTAAAAGATATAGCTGTGGATTTAGATAAGGATAATCAAAATTAAAGGTTCAAAAGGTAAGGGAACTCAAACTTTTCTAGTGGCCATAATAGCGATAGTTTGGGTAAGACAACAGATGCGAATGTTGTTGAAGGTATGCACTATTCTAATTTAGGAAAGCCTTTATCCTAGTTCCTAAAGAAGTTAATGAAGGAAGGTGATTACAACTCCTTTAGGCTCAATCATAGAATGGGCTTTTAGCATTAAATCATTACCATGACCAATACTGTGCCTACCATTAAAGGATGGGTCATCTTATAGATAATTGTAACACACTCCAAAGGGCTATCTAAGACCTAATTAACTCTAGATAGATCCCCAATCCTGAAGATTTGGCTGACCATATACTGAAGCATAATCAGATTGCTTTCATGTTTAAATCTAGATTTCCTGAAGAATATGTCTTAAGGGACATATATAGACCTGACTACAAATTAGGTGGGAGGGTGAGTGAGGAAGAAATTATTCTTGCAACTAGTTTTTGAGAAAGTTAGAGCGAAGATAAGGTTGAAGAGAGCAAAAGCTCTAGAAATTTTTAGGATGATTCCTTTAAAAGAGAATCCAAAAAGGGTAATAAAGGAGATATCGAGTTTAAGGGAGAAATGGTAGAGAAAGTAGGGAAGAACAGTCAGATCCTTATAAAAAAGAGACTGAAACTAAAGAAGCTGAAGATGAAGGGGTACTAAAATAATTGAAGAAAACACAAGCCTATATCAGCATTTGGGATTTATTATTGTCTTCACGAAACCATAGGCAAAATGTTATGAAGGCCTTAGGTCAGTTTCAGTTTTTACAACCACTACACTTAATGAGCTAGTTTAAGTAATAAAGATAGGAAAAGCTAGGATTAACTTTTTCTCCGATAAGGATTTTCTTATTGAAATGTATAGCACAACTAGCCTCTTTTCATTAGGGCCAAAATAAATGGGAAGAAGACAAGATATGCTTTGCCCTGGTTGATGATGGATCCTCGTCATGTGTTTGCCTAGTCAAGATTTTAGTCAATCTATGAATCAATAAAGAAGATTTGTTACCCTTCAATATTATTGTCAAAGCCTATGATGACACCCGAAGACAAGCTAGGGGTTTTTTTATTTACTAAGGTCGAAGTGAGGCCTATTACTGATGAAGTAGAATTTATAGTTATTGATATTCCATCTACCTTCTCTCTATTGCTTTTAAAGACCATGGTTCTATAAGCTTAGTGGAGTCCCCTCTACGTTCTATCAGATGATAAAGTTTTCAATTCATGGGGAGATTGTCACCATCAAGGCAAAAATTGACCATGTAGTTTTCACTTTAGTCATAACCAACTAACCATTTATCGACTTTCATTTGACTAGCATTTATAAGGATTACATGGATCTTACTATTTCCCGAATTATGAAAAAGATGAACTTCTCCCTAAGGGTAGGTTTTGGAAGGAATCTACAAGGAAACCCAAAGCCATTACAGATTAAATGATAGAAAGAAAAAAAAAGGGCTATGATGCTAGTATAAAAACCACTAGAAGAAAGGGAATAAACTAGAAGATTACTTTATCAAAGGTAAAACTAGCTATGATGGAACCCCAAAACCCACTATAATGAAAGGGTGTTGCAAGCTAGAGTTTGAGATCTTCATTGATGTTATCAACTGGGAATTAAGAGACTTAAAGCTTATCAAGTAGTGGGAGGTGGAAGTCTTTCCAGTCTACAAGGGGGAGGTTTCTAAGGAAGTTTATCTGGTTGAGACTGAGATTGTGCCTAATGTAACTTATACATATTCTAATCTTTTTCATGATGAATCGTACTTTTCTTATCTCTTTAAGGTTGATGAACTCTTTAGCAATAAAGTAAACAATGATTTTGCTTATTTGTGTAATATTTTTCTTAGTGGTAGCATACATTTTAATGATCATTACATGAGCATTTTTTACTTTAATTACATCAAAACTAACCCATTTAATCTTGGCACAAATGAACATTCCAAAATTATTAGTTGCCCATGATGCTATTACTGAAGAAAGAGAAACTTTTGAGAGATTATTGAAAAAATATGACAATATCTTTGCTTAGACTGATGGAGACATGTTAGGAATTGATTAAGAAGCTATCGAGCATGTGATTCCAATCCATGACCACTTGCCAGCAGTATACCAAAAGCTAAGAAAGATGAGACCATAATGAGCTAAAAAGGTTAAAAAAGAAGTTTCCAAGTTGTTGAAGTCAAATTCATTCAAGAAATCATCTTTCTCACTTGGTTAGCCAATATTCTTCCAGTTTTGAAAAAGGATGGAAGAATAAGAATATACATGGATTATAGGGATTTGAATAAGGCTTGCCTAAATAATGATTTCTCTTTGCCCTATATCGATGCATTAATGGATAGTGCAGCAATGACAGTGATGTATTCTTTTGTTAATGGGTTCTCAAGCTACAATCAAATTCTCATGAAAGTCATTAACAATTGCAAAATGGTTTCATAATTGAATGTGGGATTTACTATTACAAGATGATACCTTTTGGGTTAAGGAATGCAGGTGCCACTTATCAGAGAATGGCTTCTAAATAGTAAAATCTGTTGATAAAGAAGAACATTTTGAAGCTTTGGAGAAATTCTTCCAATGGTTAGATCAATTTAATATAAGATTATCCGGTAACTTCTAATAAGTTACTGTAACATATTGTCAATAAGAATGGCATTGAAGTAGATCTAAACAAATTCAAAGCCATCATCGAAATGTCAACACCAAAGATAAATAAAGAAGTTTGGGGATTCTTGAGAAAAATGTAGTATATTAGTAGATTCATAGTAAAGCTTACTTCTATTTGTCAATCAATCTTCAAGCTTCTAAGGAAAAATCAATCACATGAATGGACTGATGATTGCTAACAAATTTTCAATGCAATAAAATGGTATTTGTCTAATCCTCTAGTTTTAAAGCCATCGACACCAAAGATGATGTGAGCACAATCATGACACATGACATGAAGAGTGGGACCAAAGATGAGCTAGCATTGCCACATGGGCCAATAACAAGAGCAAAGGCCAAGAAGTACAAGGATGCATTGCAA
>CANXYI012273152.1:0-10495 GCA_948208565.1 Hura crepitans | reverse complement strand
GAAATTCTAACACCATAGCAATTATTAAAATAGCCTAATTTAACTATACTAAAAATAAAAAATGAAATTTGAATAATTTAGCTTACTTGAGTTACTATTCACTCAAGTAGTGAATTTTGCAAATTAGTTCATTTTTCTTGGAATTCTTGGTGGAACTAAGTCACTTGAGTGCTGGAGGTTTATTTTATATTAATTTTGGAGGGATTTATGGAAGATTTTGGAGAGAGAAAATGCAACAAATAGTGATTTCTCCATTATATGCCATCGGCCATGAAGGAATTTTGAGGAAGAAGATGATCTTCCATGGTATGGGCTGCAACCAGATTTTATTTGAGTCCCATGAGCTAGGCTAAACCCATTAGTTTGGCCCAAACAATACCCAATCCATCTATGTACATAATAGGTTACTTTTGCTTGAAAAATTCAAAAAATATTTTCTACATGTCCAAATATTCCCCTTTTAGTTGTAAAAATCCTCAATTATTGATACTAAGGCCCACTTAAGATTCCAGCTCAAAATTCTATCGGGAGCAAAAATCACTATTCACCATAGACCGAGTTTTACATTCAAATATTCGTAAAATATTCTCTGGTGCTCCAAAAATTCTCATTCTAGTTTTAATATTCCAAAATTAATGAAAGTAAGGTCCATGCAAAATTTCAACTTAAAATTCCACTATTGATTTTTTGATACTATTCACGGTCAGAATAAAAATATTCATAAAAAGACCAGTTGACCTCAGAAAATTCTAATTTCTCCACCATCATACTCAGTGGAATTTTTGAGGTTCAGGGTATGAGATTTTTGAGACCATCCGAGCACATTCCCGTTCTCGGGGCTGTCCCGGCCCAAAATCTTTTTATCTCTGAAAACATTAGTTTATGACTTAATATAAATTATTGGTTCTACTAAAATTTTTAATTCATTCACTATCCCAAGTTTCAGGCCTGTCAAAAATTTGTGACTAATATGCTAGTCATCGGACTCAAAATAACAACCTATACTACGGGGAACATCATCCAGGTCTGTCCGGTACTATTCACAAGACTTTGACTTTTTGGGCATTACAGTAAGAGTAAAGATTCATTGTTAGTGCTCTATCTAAGGTAAAAGGATGAACACATGCTTGTTGTGTTTAATTTTTTACCCCTAGGGTCCTAATTGTAGCTATCCTTACTGGTTCATAAGACTTTTTACCATTTGCTGCCAAAAATAAAAAATTAAATGTTAGTCTATTGCATTATGCTGAAAAAGGGTGAATTTTTTACGCATTTATGTGCTCCTAATGTTGGCAATCTCTTTGACGTATCTGTCATGTCCTATGACCTAGTGATTGTGCACATTATCTTAAAAAAGCCTGATGCTAGGTAGCATTTTCTTATGAAGAGTGATATCTACATATATGAAAGGGCTTTTTGCATATGCTCAAGTGTAAACATCCCATATCTCAAATTAAAAGGTTAGACATATTTAAATATGCATGTTATATGTATGCATGTAATGCATGATGCAAAAGCTTATTAATGAGCTGTTAGGTGAGCAGGTACACTCCAGCAAAACGATAAGTTAATGAACTATAAAAAGATTGAAATGATGAAAGTTAAAGAGAATTAGAAGTTCTACTCCCTTTGCCAACTCAAGTTTGGTCGATTATGCTAGGAATAGGGTTTGTCTTTATTTTTTTTTTAGATGAATGATGGCTTTGGTCTAAAAGGATGTAAGGTTTATGGCTCATTAGGGATCAAAGTTGAGACACCTCCTACTGGACTTCCTAAGAAACTCAATGGCGATGCACTTCTGACTGGGTTGCACATCCTGAAATTTGCTCCAAGTGCACACTCCTTAACACTTAATGACTATTTTAAAACTATTTTAGTTATTACCATATTTCTCAATTTATCTTTTAATTATTTCCTTAAGAGGTGTAATAGACATAGAAAACCCATTTAATAGACATTTTACATGTTATAGAAAATTGGGTAGCATAATACTACCCGGGTAACATGCTTAAATGTTTTCACCTGTAAAAGCACTTTTATAATATTATCAACATATCTCCTTCTCTTGGACCATTCTAGTCCCCCCAATAACTTACTTACATATCAGCAAACACATCATAATCACACAGTGCCTTAGGCCCACAATTATCAAAAACTCATATAGATAAACTACTTAGATAAACCACATGTTTATATATATCATACCTATCCTTTTAATATATACAAACAAAAGCAGCCTCTAAGCATGCTAAACCCATAACCTACAGTGTTTACATAAGTGATAACTAACAAAACAAAGAAAAAGACTTCTATGTAACCTACACAGTTTGTGCTGCTACACTGCATGATCTTTGAGGCTGGATTGCTTACCTTTGTAACCTGTACACCAAAACACTGGTACGTACAGTATAAAACTTAATGGTCAATTTAATGTATTAAAAACATGTCATATACAGGCACTCGGATGCAATAATAGGCTATAAATGTAATGCAGAGATTAAATTCATGTAAAAGATTAATTCTAATTAATTAGTCTCTCAGTTCACTTAATTACAAATATGCCACTATGGCAATTTCAATTAATTTAACCATTCAATGAATTATTATCAATCATGTCTTTGCATTAATTTAATTAATTTAATATGCCCAAATATATAGACCACACTTAAAGCACTAGACCAAGAGGGAACTAAAAAGTTGTGCAATGGTCCACATTCTAGACCCTAACCGCTGCACTGGCCCAATATTATAGCAGGGATCTGTTCACTTGAACCTTCCTATACTAGATAGAAGATAGCAGGGATTAGTTCAGAAACCACCCAATGTCTCAAACAAATCAACCACTAACCACATTATGGATAGCAAGAATTAGTATGTAGACCTCCAAATATCCAAATAATAATAATAAGGAACCTCAGTGGGTAGCAAAGATTAGTCTATAGACCTCAAAATATCCAATATCACAATTAAACACTTCCAAAGGATAGCAAGGATCAGTCGTAGACCTCCTAATATCTAAAAAATCAATATCAAATATATACTAGCTACTAATCCCTAAGTTGAGTAATCAACCCATCCGATAGTGTCTACCTAATAGACCATCTGACCTTATTTTATGTCCATTTATTTATTAACCATCATATTATAATATTTAGATATGAAAAACAAATAGTTATCAATTTATTTTGACAATCAAAATTTGACCTAGATAGTTACAAGTCATTTTTTGTCCTATTAGGCAGTTTGGGTCAATTTTTCTAAGTCATTTGAGGTCAATTTTTTAGGCATAATTAAATACACATTTAAGTCTAATTTATGCCATTATTTTCAATCCAATTATTTCAAAGTTCAAAGCTATTTTAGTGCCTAAGTCCATAAATTATTTTTCTAAGACAATTATTGGTCATTTTATGTTTTGCGTACGTAGTTGTAGGTCAATAACCTCAACTCAATAAACATCTTTTCATGCCATATCACTTGCCATTAAAAGGCCATTTATCATGCCATATTATCAACCTCAAAATTAAACTAAAATTGGCTTCAATTGCCATCTCAAAAATGTCATATGCAAATGGTTCAAATGCCATTCTGATTAACCAAATTTTAGGTCATTTTAACATATGTTTTCTGAATCCATTTCCTAGCCATATTAAAGTCCCCTTTTTAACCACATTCTAACCTTTAATGCCTTACCATTATTTATTCATATTCATGCCTCATTACTCATACATGCTTACATATCTCATGCCAATTTCAAATTACACATTCCATGCCATTCACACATACACATACTATACCATAACATGCCTATCATGCTAAGCTTACCTCACATACCTCTTGGCCAAAGCTTGCAAATGGCTATATCCATGTTTTTCTTCACATTCATCCATTAATAAACATACAATTACATCATTTAAGCATACATACACACACACACACACACATCACATAACATACAAACCATGCCTTATATATGCCTCAACCACAACATGAAAGTATGCTTATATGCCTTTTTCCATCAAATTCACCATATATACCTATAATGCCATCCCTACATACTAATTCCCATTTAATGTCCCATACTACCATGCCATACCCATGCCTTACAACTCAAGCCACCCTAAGGAACCTTTTGGCCACTCAAAGTGACACCACCAAAGCTTCCCTTTTTCACCATTCACATGCATAATTCATATTGTTCCATATCAACCACACTAAAAACAATCATAATTCCACCTAAATCAAGCCATACACTTACCATACACTTACACACACCTCTTGGTCAAAGTAAGGACTTATCCTTCCATTAATTTAATTCATCAAACTATCACCTAATTCACCCATATCATACACAAATAACATGAATATAAGGTTAATTCACCATTAAACACATGTGAACCACTTAAACACCTAATTCCATATAGGTTTTCTATCTAAATCACACATGAAATTAACATAGCATGCCTCAAAATGCATTAATCTCACTTACCTCTCTAAAAAGAAAGGCCTTTTCTACACATTAAGCTTATGAATTGCCTTGTTGCACTTTACCCTCCTTTTAGCTTATATACATATGGTAACACCTTAGAAAAATCACCAAAAATTCCTCAAGCCTCCTAACAAAAATTCAAAGACATAGGCCTCCTCATAATGAATAAATCCCCTAGGAAATAAAATATAAAGGGAGGAAATACTTACACAAACAAAGTTGGTTTCCCAAGCTCGCTTTATGTACACTTAAGGAGTCTTTCAATTTTTTTGAATTTTATGGTTGCGTATTGCATTCCAAATCTTCAAATATCAATTTAGAACTCATCAATAGAATTTTTAGTGATAATTAGAGGTTGAATTAGGATTGGGCAGCCATGACAATAGAGGGATGAAGGTAGAAATGGCATCGAGAGAGAGAGGAGAAAGAAAGGAGAAATTAGAGGTGCATGAGTGGTGGGTGCCAAGTAGAGGCTTAGGTGGCATAAGGGGGTATCTATAGTGGTTGGAGTGGCTCAAGTGGTGATATGTGTCACCCGAATGCCCCGAAAATGCTTAGTTTTGGCAAAAAATTCAAGGAATTTTAAAATTTCACTTGGACCTCCCAAAATTATTATGTTTGTTTTAAAAATCCATAATTAAGCCTATTTAGAGTCTCATAAAATTTCACAGCCAAATTTGCTCAATAAGAAATTTAACAAACTGCCTCGATTTACGTACATAATATAAAATTTAAGAGAAATAGCAAAATGACCTTGAAATTTCAAAATTCCTTTACCAATGGACTAAGGGGAATTTTTGACCTCTAAGGTATGGTATTTTTAGGTCTGTTCGGGCATATCCCGAGTCATTCCCAGCCAAAGTCCATTTGAGCCTTACGACCTACTAGATTTTGGCCGATTATAATTTATTAAGTCTACTAAATCTTTTAATTAAGCCATTTTCATTATTTTTAAGCCCTTTAAAATTTCATGACCAGTACACCCTGCCTAGGGGCATGTGATGGTGACCCGATACTCTAAGCACACTTTTCGAGCCTCGAAGGTATTATTTATGGAGCCTTAACTCATAGGCATTAAAGTTCTTCCCCTGTTAAGAAATTTTGTCTTAGAAATTACATAGAGTAAACAAATATTGATATTGACTTTTCATCTGCCCCTCGAGTTCCTATATGGCTTCTTCTGAATTATGGTGCTTCTAGAGAACTTTAACCAGGAATATTAGTCTTATTTCTCAATTGCTTCACTTCTTGAGCCAAAATCTATATTAGCTGTTCATTATAACTTAGATCTAGTTGTACCTCAATATCCATCACCAGAACTATAAGAGAAGGATCTGATTTATACCTCTTATGCATTAAAACATGAAACATATAAAGTATTTGTTGTAACTTAGGTGGTAGAGCTAGCCTATATGCTAGGTACCACTCTCTCTATAATCGCATATGGATTGATAAATCTGGGACTTAACTTTCCCTTTTTTCCCAAATTTGAGCACTTTCTTCCATAAAGATACTTTCAAAAACACTCTATCACCCACTGTATACTCAATATCCCTCCATTTCAAGTTAGCATAGGATTTTTGTCAATTAGTTGTAGCTGTCAATCTTCTCTTGATAACCCTAACTTTTTCTTTGCATCTCTGATTAGATTAACTCCTAAAATCTTATTTTCCCTAAGTTCACTCCAATATAAAAAGAGTTCTTCATCTTCAGCCATCTAGTGCCTCATAAGGTGCCATATCCAAACTTGCTTAATGACTATTATTGTAAGCAAATTTAGCTAAGGACAAGTACGTGTCCCAGCTGCCTTTAAATTCAATGGCACAGTTACACAACATTTCTTCTAACACTTGTATCACCCTTTCTGATTATCCATTCATCTAAGGGTGAAGGGTTGTACTATAAGTCAATTTCGTGCCTAATGCCTGGTGTAATTTCTTGGAAAATTTAAAAGTGAATCAAGGATCCCTATTTGAGATAATGGCCACTAATACACTATAGAGTTTGACAATCTCATCAATGTACAATTTAGCCAATCTTTCTAATGAGCAATCCACTCAGATAGGAATAAAGTGAGTTATTTTAGTCAATCTATCAATAATCACCCACACAACATTTTGCCTATTCCTAGCCATAGGCAATCCTATTACAAATCCTTTATAACCTTCTCCCACTTCTATTCTAGTATTGCTATTGGATGTAACAATCTAGAAGGAACTTCATGCTTAGCTTTTACCTATTGGCATGTCAAACATCTAGCTACATACTTTGCTATATCTCTTTTCATACTTGACCACTGATATTGAGGCTTCAAATCTAAGTACATCTTTTTACTACTAGGGTGTATAAAATAAGGAGCTTCATATGCCTCCTTTAATATCTACAACCTTAGCTCATCTGTACTAGGTACACACAACTTACCTTGATAATATAGACATCTATCTTCACTTAATTCAAATCTTATTGCCTTCCCCTCTTTAACTTTATCCATATTCTATCTCAATTATTCATCCTTCACTTAAGCTTCCTTTATCTATTGCCAAAAATCTAGTTTAGTTTATAGCTTAGCTAGAATAGCATCATCTCTTATGCACTTTAGTCTAGTATTCATGGCTTTCAAAGTTACCATGAATTTCCTACTTAATGCATCTGCCACTATATTAGCTTTCCGTGGGAGGTAATCTATTAAACAATCATAATCCTTAATTAGCTTTAACCACCTTCTTTGCCTTAAGTTTAACTCTTTCTATGTAAAGAGATATTCAGACTCTTGTGGTCTATATAAATATAACACTTCTCACCATATAGATAATGCCTCCAAATTTTCAAAGCAAACACAATAGTAGCTAACTCTAAGTCATGAGTAGGGTAGTTCCTCTCATGAGGTTTCAACTGTCTCAAAGCATAGGCTACCACATTTCCTTCCTGCATTAATACATAACCCAATCTATTAAGTAAGGCATTACTATATACTACAAAGTCTTTACCCTGCTCAAGTTGAATCATGATAGGAGCTTTTACCAATATCCTCTTTAACTTGTCAAAACTTTTCTTGACATCTTGCATCCCACTAAAATTTCATACTATTTCTTATCAGTCTAGTCATAGGGGCTGCAATCATAGAAAATCATTTCACAAATCTTTTATAGTATATAACCACACCTAGAAAACTTTGTATCTCTATCAAAATCCTTAAAGGTTCCTATTCTAATACTGCCTTATCCTTGTGAGGGTCTACTTTAATACCTTTTACTAACATTATATGTCCCATAAAAAGACACTTCATTTAACCAAAATTCACATTTACTCAACTTAGCATATACCTATTTCTCCTTCAGAGTCTGTAACATAACTCCGTGATGCATTTCATGTTCTTTTTTGGTCCTAGAGTACACTAGGATATCATCAATAACTACCACAACAAAGTAATCTAGGTATTGTTGAAACATTCTATTCATTAGATCCATAAAAACCACTAGGGCATTAGTGAGCCCAAATGGCATCACTAAGAACTCATAATGCTTGTATTGAGTCTTAAAAGCAGTTTTAGGAATATCAGCTTCCTTAATTCTTAACTAATGATACCCAAATCTCAAATCAATCTTGGAAAATACACCTACACCTCTCAATTGGTCAAAATGATCATCTATTCTGGGTAGGGGATATTTATTCTTCACTATCACTTGATTCAACTATCTATAATCAATGCACAACTAAAGCGACCCATCTTTCTTTTTCACAAACAAAACATAGTCTCCTTAAGGTGAAGTACTAGGTCTAATGAAACCTTTATCTAACAAATCTTGTAATTGCACCTTTAATTTATTCAACTCAATAGGTGTCATTTTATTGTGGCTAATAGACACAAGAGTTGTGCCAGGATATACCTCAATCTCAAAATCAAGCTCTCTTTATGGAGGCAGCCTTAGCAACTCATCAAGAAATATAATAAGGTATTCAGAAACTATTGGGATTTGTTTAGTAATTAGGGTGAAAGTATTGGTGTCAATGACATGTGCTAGGTAGGCTTCACACCCTTTACGAATGAGTTTTCTTGCTGTAACAGTTAGGATAAGATTATCGGGAAGGTTTCTCTCATTTATAACTATCATTGCCTATCCCTTTATAGTCTGGAGGGTTAGCTTCTTATGTTTATAATCCACTACAGGCCGATGTTCAAACAAACAATCCATTCCTAAAAATAACATCAAATTTATGGAAGGATAATTCAATCAAATCCACAGGAAATAGACATTCCTAAAATACTAAAGCATATTACCTATACACTTGATTTGCATTCACACTCTATCCTATAGGATTACTAACTTGAATATCTATGTTCACATGCTAAGATTCTAGTCCTCTATCATATGCTTGTGTGGTGCATACATAGGAATGTGTAGATCTTTGGTCTATCAATGCCCAAACTAGAACATCAAATAAGTGAAATGTACCAGTAATGATATTTGGGGCTGCTGCTTTTTCATGAGCCTTAACAGTATATTGCCTCGCTAGTGCACAAGGTTTAGATCCTATCCCCTAACTAGCTCTGGGTGGATTCCCTTTACCTTACCTTTATCCTCTATTTTAAAATGCTACTATAGATGGTTGACTACGGGCACTACAAGTAAAGGACTTTCTGTTTCTACTTAACAAACATTGCCCCTAATGTCTCTTATTGCAAGTATTACAAGTCAGGGGTCCATTCCTGTTACCTGCTGGTCTTAGAGCATTAGTGGCTCATAGAGATGGTCGAGGCTTAATTATAGAAACTTGTTTAGACCTCTAAGATTGAGTCTTCCTCTGTGCCTGGTGCATTGACTGAGACTGAGACTATGCCTTTTATCTTCTCTTACTACCACTTAAAGCTGTACTAGACTACCTAACAGTGAACTATCTCTTCCTCTAAAAGAAATGCCTCTTCTCCTATACAATTTTTTCCATATCATATACAGATGCTACTAACATTGCAAAGTCTATAAACCTCGAGTTAGCTATCTTTATCCTTAATTCTACATTCAACCCTTTCAAAAATATCTTACATTTCTCATTTTCATTTGGAATGAACACCTTAGCATATCTTATTAGTCTAGTAGAATCCTTCTCATACTTTGACACTATTCTCCTACCTTGTCTCAAATCCAAAAACTTCTACCTCTTCTTATCTTTGTATGAATCTCAAATATATCTCTTCCTAAACTCTATTAAGAAGAACTCCTAGGTGAGATCTATTGCTGCCTTCCACTTATTAATAGTATCCCACTAATGGAATGCTTCTTCCTAAAGGAGAGAAGTTGTACACTTTAAACTTTCTTCCTCTATACACTTCAGCTTTTCCTTCAAACTTTCTTCCTCTATACACTTTAGTTATTCTAGAATTCTAAAGGTTCTCTTTAACCAGTACTTTGCTCAAGTTACATCATCCTCTTTTGTACCTAAAAAGCCAATAGCTCCCATCTTTTTAATTCTCTCTAATGGTGTCTCCTATGAAGGAACTAATGGTGGAGGACGTATTGGAGCTAGTGGAATAGTAGCTATAGAAATATGTCCAAGCAGATCCATTATCTACTATAAACAGTGTCGAGGATTCTTATGTCTATTGTTATTACTGTTGTGCAGCATCGCTGGGTTCTGGTATGGCTACACTGCTAGCTTTACCCTAAATTATTGTAAGGGCATAACTAGCCACTTCTTATCCCCAGTCTTTTGGTATAGGATCAGTCATTTTGATCAACTACAAAGTAAATAGGACTTATCAAACTTTTAGCAGCATAGCAGTTTAGAAAAACACAACCCTAGACACTAGCACTCATGTAAGACACCTAGGAAAATATAACCTATACTTTGATAGCCCCTAATGAGACACCCCTTAGTAGAGTTCCTAAGAAACTTGATGGCAATGCACTACCAACCAGGTCAGCCATCCTAAAATTGGCTACAGGTGCACACTCCTTAACACTTAAAGACTATTTTTAAACTTTTTCAATTATTACCATATTTCTTAGT
>CANXYI012273050.1:0-11574 GCA_948208565.1 Hura crepitans | reverse complement strand
GGAGAGAGGTCGATAGATTTATGGAATAGTTAAATTTAGGTTCTTATTACATTCATATGAGTAGTCTGACATTGGCAGGAAAAAATATTTATTAAGGATTCTCTTGGCTAACCATAGATCATGACAACTCAAAATATGTTTAAAAAATCATAAATGCTAGTAAAATAAAGATCTAAACCAACTACCAGTATTAAAATTGCAGAACTTATCATCTCTATGGCTATTTGTTGCTTACGGGATAAGCATAATTGGTGAAATACATAAAGCAATCTCTAATAGATGCTATTTTATCATAGTGGCCATTAATTACTTCTTTAAATGGATTGAGGCTAAATCTTTTAAAAAGCTAAGGCAAGAGAAATAACTGAGTTCATTAAAAGATCCTAATCTGTAGACATAGGGTTACCTACCACATAATTTTAAATATTAGAGAAAAACTTTAGGGTAAGACCAATCACTTTTATAGAAGTATAAGGTACATCACCTTAAGTCCTCCCTTTATGGATCACAAGCCAATAAGGTGGTTGTTATAGCTAACAAAAGTATTAAAAAGATTTTACCCAAAATATTCAAGACCTATCAATTAGGGACAAGATTTTGATTGCACTTTAGGGTTATAAATGACAGTTCAAAATTCAACTGGAGCCATTTTATTTCCTCTTATAAAAGAAATAGATATGATAGTTTTGATAGAGATAAAATTGCAATCACTAAAGATAGTTATGGAAGCTAAAATCCTAAAAATAGTATAAGTTGAATAAAGGTTATAGTAATTAAACTTATTGGATAAATAGTGAATGAGAGCTAACTGCCACAATTTCGAGTATTAGAAGTGCATGGCAAGGGCTTAAGGTAGAAAGGCTGAGAATCACAAGTTAAAGTTAAGAGACTTGGTTCTTAAGTAGATAAGGCTAAGACTTATAGATCTAAGAGGTAATTTCTAGCAAAATTTTGAAGGACCTTTCATCCTGAAACAGCTACTACCGAAAAGTACTATTATCCTTATAGTTTATAAGGACAATGATTTTAATGTGCTCGTCAACGTGGATAGATTAAAAAGGTTCTATGGCTAAAAAAGCCCTACAAGTTAGAAAATAGAAAATGGTAGCATTGCTAAAAGTGGATGCCCTAATGGGGTGAAAAGAAAAAAAAATTCACCATATACAACTCTTAGGGGCTCAGAGAAAATAGTTAATCAAGAAAAATCATGAAAAATTGGCAATAAGAGTTAAAAGGAATTTAAGATCTTTTTTAATTAAATCAAAAATTATACAATTACATTAATATTATCTTGTCATTATCACAGATTCCATAATGATGCAAGCAAATAGAAACATATTAATAAGCTAAGTCAAGCATTTAATTGACTAAGATGAATAAAATTTTATTTGTTTCGAAGTCCAAATAATAATGCTTGTACATAGTCGAAAAAGGCAATAAAATGTCAGTCTTCATCTTAATCTTTTGCCTTTTGTTCTTTCCACTGCCACTTTGCATCTTCAACCACCTTTATTGCTTATCTCTAATAGCACTTGTCACCCCACTCTCCATATTCTCCTGAAGTATAGAAGTTGCAAGTAGAAATGGGAGGAATAGCTATCTTTTCTAATAATCATCTCCATAGGCCATGATAACTAGAGATAACAACAAATATATCCACCCTCTAAAAGACAAAGCCTTACACTTCTCCAAATTGCCTTACAAAATGATTTAGGGTGTAAAAACAAACTCTATGCAATCTGAATAAGGGAACACAATTGGATTCATCACTATATCACACATATCTTAGCATAATTCATTGGCATTTGAAACTTATACTCTCACTAGTTGAGGCTCATTACTAGAGGGTTTACTACTTAATATTAGAAAATTAATGCATCACTGCATGGCATAATATATGTCTTAAACTCTAAAAGTGATGACATAGGGTGTAGGATCAACCAGTAGATATAACTTTTCCTAAAGTTAGACATTAAAAAAAGAACCTATTAGGAATGAAACCCCAAAAAAGAGTTTTTTATGCAAAAATTAGGTCTATCCAAAAAAAAATAAAAAAGTAACATGCAAACTTTGAAAGGTAGGTTGCTAGGATGGTATTTGAAAAATAATTAGGTTCCATGAAAAAGATAGCCATTTTAGATGTCACAACATTTAAACCCAAAATAGTTTTAGCCAAAATCAATAAGAAAGGGATTAGTCCACCACTTGCACTATTCACCATGTCAAACAACTGATAGTCACCAAAATTTTGATCTAACATGATAGTTAGTTACATGGCAAAGAAAATAAATAACAAAGCCATGACATTAAGTAAGGGGATATTTACTTGTTCATCTAAAAAGGACAACAAAATGTCTAATGGGAGGACTTTTTTTAGGGCCTACCTTATAGCCAAAAAAGAAAAGATGCCTAATGCCTCTACTGCTTAATGAGGATAGATTGGAACACAGTTGGGGTAGTAAGGTAAAACATCATGGGAATATGAAGCATTAAGAATGGCATCAAATTCCTCTAATAGAGGGATAATTCTTCATGTAAAAAGTGAAACACATAAAACTATAGATCTCAAAATTAAGCAACAAGACACAAAAATGATAAGTTAAGTAGACTTAATAAAGAAATCTTAGCTTATTAAATAGGGCCAAAAGTGCATTATCCTAACCTATACGAGCATTGAGGATTTTGTTCAACTTGGAGTCAAATTTTGTGCTAATATCGCCTAAAAATTGGCTACCATGGGGTTTTTTTTTATCATTAATGCTTGCATTTATATGTAGCAAGGCTAAAAAGGCCCTTTTATGGTATGGCAAAATAGAAATTAGATATTTTCTAATGCAAAAAATGGTTGTTTTGGCTAGTTTCTATAAAAATGGTGTTTCTTTTCCTTTTTCTTCATAACTTCCTCACAAGAACTTTTTAAAATATTTCAAAAATTCCTAAACATTGTTATTCACAATTGCAAGCCATAATATTACTCTAAGACATTAGCAAAATTTCCCTAAAAGATAACCAGTTCTAGAACATATAGCGCCACCTAGGTGGCAACTAGTAAATGATGCAAAAAGATTCCAAAGGCTCTCTACAATCAATTTGTTAATTGGTAAATACTTATGCATGTATACCTTACAAGAGCTCAAAGCACTTGCATAAGCAGACTAGTTATTAACACAAGTTGGGTGGTGTAACTTTTACATACAATGATACCCTATATATGTAAAAGATATCATTGTATGTAAAAGTTCATGGCATTTGACACCAACTATCCTTCACTCAATTCACTAAGCTATTATTACTGCTGGTCAATAGGGTCACAAATTTATTAGAAGTGCTTCAAAAGTAGTGAGTCCTCTTTGGCCAAGCTGGCAAAATCTACCAAGCCAATTAGATTAAGGCCACAATACTTAGGAGCCTACATTATTGATATTTACATTGAGTATTGGCAGTATCTTACCTAGGGTAAGTTAGTAGCATCGATGAGATCAACTTGACACAAATGTATGGTTTATGGGCTATGGAGTAAGAAGTGAAGTTTAACTCCACACTATAATCCTTTAGCACCTACATCGAGCCATTCATAGGCTTAACAAAGGTATAGTGGTTGGGGGTGTGATCACAGTTTTGCTTGTGCCACTTAAGATTTAGAAAGAGAACATAGGCTATACACTTGAGTAGTAGTTTTTTTTTTATGGATAGAGAGACTATCTTAGCAACATAATTAGCATGTGTTAATTGTTAGGTCTCGATCGAGTATCATTTCTATATCAAGAATGAGCTAGACACCTAGGTAAGATATCCTTCTATAACATCCCCTTCCTCATTCCCTTTTTTAACCTAGTATAATGAAATGTTACTCTACTATACTAGAATGTAAGCCAAAATTTTTTTGTGGCATAACAGTTGTCTGGAGGCCCTACCAAAAATTTTACTTGTGAAAAACATTGCTATTTCTTGTAATAATCATCAAGCTTGCAACAATATATAGCACACAAATATGACACAAACAAAAAATCCCTGATGATAGCTCAAGGGCATAACTAAACTATCTCCAAAGAAAGGAAGAGTTACTTAAGGGCTTCTTTGATATGAACCCAACATCACATAACTTAAAGGCATGTAGCTAAGTCAAACTTGATCACCTATGCTTACATAAGCATACTCATAGAAATACACAAAAATCAACCATTAAGAACCTATACATACGTCTATACACTTCATCAATAGACTGTAATATTAACTATCTCACTAGTTATTATACCATATGTTTATTATTACAAGTTACAGTAATAAACTACTATGTCGTATATGTATATACATGTTAGTAACTTGTACACTCCTAGCCATGTGAAATAGCATCAACCTTAACAAGGGCATATTAGGATTTTGGCAAAGCAATGAAGTTTAGATGTCCTTTTCATTATTCTACCATAGCTCACATGTAAAATAAGTAGTTTTATTAATTCCCCACTATTAAGAATTTTCATATTGATAACACCAAATAATAGTTGAGATAAATCTGTACTAGGTTATATTAGATCATAAAAGTTCATATGGCAATAATGCTAAGCTATCATCAATTAGTAGATCTGCATAAATCCCTCACTAGCATGCCAAAGCTATCCTATTTTGGAATCTTTAAAAGTTTACTATAGGCTCTTATCCAAATAATTAGGTACATTAACGTTACATTTCATTCATGATAATCTTAGCTACCATGTACCTGCCTTAAAAGCTTTCAAGACTAGTTATAATTACACTTTCAATTTCATAAATAAGATTCTAGTTTCACGATTATGCAAAAAAGATATCATGCTATGCTTGGCTATATTTTACAATATGCTTCATCCTACTTAGCTTTACATGTATATTTAACACATAAAAATCTAAACTAGGTTAACATTCAAAATAATGCTAAAAAATGTTGACATACACAAGTTGATAGGAGCATAATCCTCGTGTCATAGTCTAAAAATTCTTAACACTCTATTGATCACAAGAAGTTATCCTCAATTAAAACTAGTAATCAAAAGTGCATTAGTTAAGCTCTCTGGTATGCATATCTAGTAAATAAGTTTCCCTTAGATTTTTATCGAGTATAATCTTCTTACTACCTAGAAATATAATTCACTTGTTAAACAAAGTTCTACAAATGATAAGTTTGACTCTAAATAATACTGTTATGTTTTAAGCATTCCTTTCCATAACCATGAAATTACTATCACACCCTGATTATTGAAACAATTTTTTTAGGGATATAATAAATAATGTACAGATTGAGTAGAGTCAGTTGGCATGAGTAACTAAGTAAAAAATGGCAAAAGAGTAAAATGGTAATTTTCTACGAATGGCAAGGGAAAAATAGGAATTTAACTTTTAGAGGTCATAAGGGTGAGAGACACTTGAAAGCAATGAGAAATAGACATATGGCATAGGAATGATGAGAAAATATAAAAAGAATGAGGTTTAAGAAATGGTTACGGTGAATAGTGATGTCGGGCTATGAATAGTGCATCCTTGGCAAAATGCAACTGACCCTATCTGGTAGTAGGGTAAATTAAAAGATAATTTTTGGTGTAATTTTGAAAGAAAATGAGGTCATATAGGAGGTTAAAAATCGAAACGAATCCTAAATAAATAGTAACTAATATAGCCCTAAGCTAAAAATTTTGAAAAGTTGCTTTGAAAATTTCGAAACCTACACATTCTGATACTCAAATATTTTATGGAAAATGAAAATGGTATTGCCATAATTTTTTAAGAATTAGAACCATGAGAAAAAAATTAAGACAAATATAAAAGAATAGGTTTAAGTTGAATTTTTTTTTATGTAGAGATTTATAATAACCCTTAGATCAAATAGTACTAAGTGCCTCTATGACCATCCATGTGCAAAAAAATTATGCAATAAAAATTAATGTTGGCATAAAAATCTAATTAGATATTTAAAAACCAATAAATCTCATTAATTAAAATATAATTAAGTGCATTAAATATTAACCATCCATTTGAACATATAAAAGGCCTTTCTTAAAATTAAAAAGATGTGTACATAAAAGAGGAAAACTCGAAACCTTGTCATGCCCTTCTTTCCCAAATTCTTTTCAATTTATCTCATAAAAATCACACATTTCCATCCTAAAATGATAACTCCATTCAACCCATATTAAAGCCCTCAAAAAATTTTAAGGTAGAGTGAAAATTTTTGGTGATAAGTGAGTGTTTTCAATTTGGACTTTAAGTCCATCTAGGTATATCTTGGTTTTCTTTTAAATTTGATAATTTTAATAGGTTTTTTAGGTTGTGAATTTCATTATTATATAGCTAATTTGAGATTTGCATAGTTATAGTTTTTTAATTTTAATTTTTTTGAAGACAAAGGGAGGAGAAAAGGAAGGAAGACAAGGGAAATGGAATTCTAATGGAGTAAAAACAATTTCAAGTGTAGGAAAGTGATCAAAGTTTGGAGAAATTGGTATGTGTATTCAAATAATTATGAAATTATGCATTTTATGTTTATGTAACTCTGTGATTTAGCATGTTATTAATGGAACTAATAAATTGATGAATTAGAAAGATAATTAAAATAATTATGTTGGAAGTGATAAATAAAAAAATTAATTAAACTCAAAATAATTAGGTTGGAAGTGATAAATAAACAAATTAATTTGTATGAATGAATTCTTAAGTTTGGCCAAAATTCTAAAGAAAAAGAAATTGATGAATAAATGATGTTTTAATAATTAGGTTATTATTCATTTAATGTTTGGCTAGACTAAAGAAATAATTAAAAAATATTAAAAAAATCAAATTTATATTTCAAATCATGACTTGAATCAATTATGAAATTAAGGACTATGAAGAATTGCTAGTGAAAACTATTAAAAAGGGAATTATTCATTATGAACATGAGAAAAATGACATGGCATAATGGAAAACGAAAATGTGTAAGGAAACCTATTATGGTCAAATTTAAGAACTTGCTAAAATGATTAAATTTTAAATAATTTTGCTTATGTTAATTACTAAATAAGTGGAGTAGGTAAGTTTCAAATGTATAAGACCAAAAACATGATTAAATAAGAATTTAAAATAAAAAGCTTCCTAATGTAAAAGAATGAATGGCCTAGAAATAAATTAATTAATAATAGCGAAATAAAAGAAAAATATTTTGAAGACTTATTGATTGAATAATGCACGAATAAGCCTAGGTGGTGTATTAAAGTTGGGGTAGGTTTGCTAGCCAACTAGGGAAATGTAATTGCAATTGCACACTTAATTAGCACTATCATGCCTACTAGTTAAAATACTATAAAGAGACATCATGTACTTGTCATTTGACTTCTTACACATTCATGTCACATGATATACTTGGCACTTAGACACTTTGATGTCGCACATGTACATAGGTCCTACTATCCTAGTGATAGTATCTGTCATAGGGTTATTTTTGGCACTAATGTTAATTGTTGAGCTTGATTAATTGGACATTTTACAATTGTTAGAATAAGATAATAATTAATTTAAATTATACAAAGCTTGAAGTTAATTAATATGTTATAAATAGATTTTATTCATGTGGAAATAATTGTTAACTACAATACATGATTCATGATGTTTGAATACACTACTAAGCCTAGTGCTTAGCAAGTTGTGTCTTTATTGGGACACGTAGCTTGAAAAAGAAGAAGCAAAGAGTAGCCATCTATAGAAATATCCTAGTCAATCCAAAAATTCTAAAGGCCTATCTTTTGGTATATAGCCTTTCTTATTATTTATATGTATGTTGGCAATCATATGTAGTTAGAGTAGCAAGCTTATGTAGTATTTTGGGTTGTAGTTAAGCACAATTATGTTCATATATTATAATAACTATACATAACCAGATTATGTATATTTATAAAAATATAAAAGATTGTGTGATTGTGCTTTTCTGTTATATGCATGATTAATGAAACTACAAATGTGAGGATCCACATGTATGGATTGAGCATACTAATGTTGGAGTATGGATTGATCATGATATAGAGATATTGGGATTATTGTATTCCATGTAGGTATTATTTGGGATAGTGTCTCAGTAAGTTGTTATATTACTAGATTTTTTACATAATCCCAAATAGAATTTATAGTATAATTAGAAATAAAAATTATATAAATAAGGATAATAACTATTTGAACACTTATAAGTGGAAAACGTTACATGATGCAAAAAAAGATTAGTATAAGTAAGGTAACATCCTATTTTCAAATCCTTGCTCAGGTCTAGTATAAGGTGTTACATTTATTGGTATTAGAGCTTAGTTTAAGATGTTCTAGGCATATAGATCATGCATATGAGTGCCATAAACATGTATATATTGCTTTTCTTCTTCTTAATAGGTAGTAGATGGATAGTTCTTTAGAGAGGGGTAAGGAGGAAGAGGTATAAAGCAAAGTCCTTGAACCTAAAGAAATAAACTTTAACAATTCATACAAGCCTTTGCTTGATAGTCTTCTCAACCTAGATTACTTTAGTAAATGGTTAACCTATTGAGGCAAGTAACGACTACAATGCCTATTCAATAACCTTAACCATTATGACCATAGCCTCCCCTATTGGTGTAAAAAACACATCTTAAGTGCCTTAAAAAGATAAGGACATAAGAATTTTATGGTATAGATATTGATGATTCCACTACTATGGAGCATTGGTTGTGAAGAATTACAAGAATTTTACAGCAGGTAAAGTGTACTCTAAAGGAGAATTTTATTTGTGCAATATCACTACTAAAGAAAGAGGTGTACAGGTGGTGGGAAACCATAGCAGATAAGGTCCAACTAGAAGCCACAACTTGGGACAATTTTCTAGATTAATTCATAAGTAAATGAGTCACTAAAAATTACATGGAAAATAAGATGCAGGAGTTCATACTATTGAGGAAAAGAAATATTATAGTTTCTAAGTATGAAAAAGAATATGTGAGGCTAAGTCAATATGCAAAGGAATTTATTCCTACTGATATGGAAAGGTGTAAAAAATTTGAACTAGCCTTAATGATGACGTTAGGCTTCACCTAGCAACAATAAAGATTAAGGACTTCCCTCAACGTATTTCAATAGCTCTCACCAAAAAGAAAATACATTAGGGCAAAAAAATTTAGGGAATAATATAAATGACAATAGGACAGAACAACTCAACTCCTTTAGTTCAAAAGAACTAAAAGGGTATATAGATTTAGTCATAGATTTACTCTCATATTTAAACTCAGAAGCTAACATAAGGATCTATTATGAGTATAGGATCACAGTCACTAATAGTTAGGCCATAAGCATCAGTGGCTAGCACACATGGAGCCATTACCTAAAGGCTACATGAACATTTTTCATAGAGCATATGTTGGCACATGTAAGAGACTAATGGGAGCATGTTAATTTTGTAGTTCTACTAACCATTTCCTTAGAGACTATTCGAAGCAGAAGAATTAACCATCAGGTTAGGCACACAGTTAGAGTGTTACACTAGTAGATCATTTGAAAAAGGTAGAAGGCAAAATAGAGGTAACAGATCTATTACTACCCAAAAGCCAAAACCAAATACAGCTAAGATATCTAAGGCATATGCACCTACTAGGCAATAGCCATTAGAGCCTAAGAGGATCAAGATGCTTTAGATATCATTGTTAGTACTTTTACTATATTTGATACATCTATTTTTGCTTTGATAGACCTTCATTCCACACATTCATATATATATGCCACATTACAACATATGAAAGGATTGCATGCTAAAACTATAAACATGAACATTCTAGTGACAAATCCTATAAGGCATAGTGTGGTAGTCAATAAAGTATATAAGAATTGTCATCTAATGGTATAAGGCTAAGAGTTCTCTAATGACTTGAAAGAGTTACCTTCTTATGAATTTGATGTGATATTGGTGATAAATTAGTTATTAGAATATTAGACATTGGTGGACTAGAAAATGAAAATAATTTCTCTTAAGACTATAAATAGGCATGAAATAATAGTAGTGAAGGATTGAACATATTTTTTTCCCAATGTAATTTTTGCCACTATTGTATAAAGGTTACTTAGAAAGGGATGTGAGGCATACCTAGCTCATGTGTTGGATGTAATAAAGATTGAACGAGAAATTTCCCAAATTCATGTAGTATCATAATACCTAAATGTGTTTCTTGATGAGTTGTCGAGTTTACCTCTAAAGCATGACTTAGACTTTGCAATAGAGGTTCTTCTTGGCATAGCAGATATCTCTATAGCTCCTTATAGAATGGCCCTAATTGAATTAAAAGAGCTAAAAACTAAGTTATAGGAGTTGTTGAAAAAGACATTTTAAAATGCTCGAGAATCTCGATTTCATGAATAGTATAAATTAAGGCATCAATAGAATTTTTCAAGAAATTGGGTTAGACTAAGGTGGCAGAGGGGGAGTATTAGTTATAGAATTGACATGGAAAAATAATGATGAAAGTGAAGTTAGTAGCACTAATCACTAAACCAATAAAATTTTTCATGTCGAGAACTAATGAATAATGACTTAAGTTCGTATCGAGTTATAAAATGGTCGGGATGTTCTCAGATTGACCCCAAAATAGTATGACCTAACGATAAAAAAAATTCCAATAAGTCTAATGGTGATGAAATTTGAATTTTTTAAGCTCAATTATTTTTTATCTAAATTTCTTAATAATTCGAGTGAATAGTTAATTAAGTTTTCCTTAGCTTTTGGACCCAAGATTTTAAGGGCCTCTAAATTGAGAATTTATATAATTTTTTGCACATAAAGAAATAATTTTTGAGACCTTGAGCATTAAATTTACATTTTTAAATTTTAAAACATAAATAGGATTAATCTAGACCACTAAATTTCCACGTGGTGCAATTTGGACCGTTCCTATTCTTAATATAAAAGGTGTGGCATGTGTGGTGTATGCACATAGGTAAGAGTTGTCTTCTACCTCCCTCCCTTTCACATGGCCGATGCCACTACCATCCTTCCTTTCCTCATTTTTTTCTTCTATTAAACCCCTAAAATAGAGTTATTTATGTAGCTTTATACCCCTATTTTTGCCTTTATAGTGTCTTAAGCACCATTTTACTGAGAAAAAGCCAAAGGAAAACCTAATTTGAGAGATTTTGCATCTTGGTGAATATTGAACACTTTGTGTGTAAGTTATTTTCTTTATTGTTTCATATTTTTATTAGGTAGTATTTTGAGGTGTAGTTGATGGATATATAATTAGATTTTAGTTTAGATATATGTTGAATTTTCTATGAATTTTTATGTCAAAAATCTATTATGTTTCTAGTCAAGGAGAAAGTATTATTGGAGAAAGTAAAGAAAAGGCTTATGAGATGTAATTGGAGTTAATTAGAGTCTATTTTAAGTGAATTTAATGAAAAATGTGTTGTACATTGCTTATTTGCATATTTCAAGTATGTGTGAATGTGTATAGAAATAGTGTGATATGTTTGTATGTATGTGTTTATGCATGGTGATTGAGTGGATGAGTATGAACTTGAATTCATGAAGAAATTATGAGAAAACAATGTACATGGGTGTATATATGGAAT
>CANXYI012273012.1:0-17146 GCA_948208565.1 Hura crepitans | reverse complement strand
GTATGTTGGGTTATGGTTGAGCCGCGTGACTTTGAAGGTTAATTGGGTTTATGTTTGGTTATATCATGCTTGAAAGAGATGTGATTATGAGAACTAAACATAAGGCATGCTTTAAGTTAGTTACATAATGTTAAAATGACTACGGCACAATTTCGATATTATGTGCTTCTTATAAGTTAACAATGGAAATTTTAGCACTTAGCTATATAAATGAAGTTATGTATGAGATGTGGTATGTGAACCATATGATGTGAGATTATTGAAACCTTGAGGCATGTCTTGGTCGAATGGCCTAATTAATGATGGAAAATGTTCTAAAACATGAATTTCGAATTTATGTCATAATTATTGAATTTGATTGAGCTATAAACCTTAAGCTAACATGATAATGTAATTTTTCCCTTAAGGTCATTAATTGACCAATAATTATAAAAATTTACCTAAGTTACATAACAAGGTGAAACAAATTAAAAATGGTGATTAGTTTATAATTGTAGACAACCTAGCTTGGATAGGTTGACCGGTCAACTAGGGAGATTAGCAGTCATTAAGGCACTTTGGTACTTATTTTTAGGCTTGTGAGCCAATGTATTCTAGCCTTTGGGCTTTGATGATTCTAGACCTATGGGTCAATGTTTGAGACTTTTGGGTCAATGTTGAGACCTTCAGGTCAATGTCGAGACCTTTGGGTCAATGTACAAGACCTCCGTGGTTAATGTGAGACCTTTATGGTCAATGATTCCCGACATCCAGTTAGATACGTGTCTTACAAGTGTATGGGCAAACAAGTATGATAAACTAAAATCTTATGGAACTTATTGTAATGTTAATATGATTTTTTGCTTGATGATTCATGTGATGTCTATATGTTGACTCTTATGAAATGGAATTTATGCTATTGTTGTTTTTATGAATAGTATGTAATTGTTGGATGTCTATACATATATATTTGCATGTGGTTGTTAGAAATCAAGTATCACATGATATGCTTATACATGTTGGTATATGTCTAAGTGATGTATATCAAATTGAATACACCACTAAGCTTTATGCTTAGCGCATTGTTGTTTTTGTGATGCGTAGGTAAGGGAATTGGATATAAGGCTTGGCAGCTTCTTTAGTAGTGTTGATCAAGACATAACAGAGTTTTTGGTATTTTGATTTTCCTTTGTATTAATTATGGGATGTTAAGCATGGAAAAGCACTTATATGTAGTACAAAGGGGAATTGGGCTTAAGCAATAGTAGAAATATTTTGTATATTTGGTAGCTCTTTAAGACAAAGTTGTAAACTTATTAATGCATGTTTAAAAGTCTTTTATATTTATGATATCTTTTCCTTTCTTTAGCATGATGTTTTGTGATGATGAGTTGGATTGGATGATTAGAAGGATTACAAAGTTGTGTGATATGTGAATATTATTTTAAAAGTGTTATTTTCATGCATGTTACTATTTAGGATAGTGCTTGGTACAACCGTTATGCTATTAGAATTTTAGCATGAGGACCCTAATAGTACACCTTAGAAAACATTTTGTGTAAATCGTGTATTTATAACTAATGTATATAAAGTGTTTTAAAACTAAAATAATAAAGATTTAATTTGGATGGGTTTTTATATGTGTATGGATTAAATATCTATTTGTGTATCATCTCTTATTCGGGTCCGATGATCGGATCGGGTAAGAGGTGTCACATTTGGTAGTATTAGAGCTCTAGTTTAGGCATTATTTGATCCATATGAGTGCTTAGAGTTTAAGATCATGCATCAATACACCATCAGGTGATAAGAAAGTTGAGAGTTATGCTCCGAGTGCAATTGCTCAAGAGCCTGTTAGGGCTGAGATAATTTCTTTAAGTGATGTGAGGCGTTAAGCTCAAGGACATTAGGATCTGCCTTAAAGCAGATGACAGAGCCTGTTAGATAGGTGACTGCTACTACGACTATTGTTGCTAATGTACATCTTACTCGACCTCTACTAGTTCAACTAGAGCCTCAAGCTCTTCAAAAAATATATCTTAAAAGGCTTAAGAAGAATGGAGCTGAGGACTTTAAAGGTGAAGAATTTGATTGGTCCAACAGGGTGGAGTATTTGCTTGACAAGACCTTGAGGGTTATGCAGCAAATGCAATGTACCCCTGAGGAATATACCATTTATGCCACTTCCCTTTTGGTAGATGAAACCTTTAAGTGGTGGGATGCTATCACAGAGCATAAGGTAGCAGGAGACTTGACTTGGGAGTTCTTCTTATGATAGTTCAATAAGAAGTATATAACTTAGCACTATCTAGATCAAAAGAGGCAAGAGTTTATGGACCTGAGGCAGAGATAAAGGTTTATGTCAAAATTTGAGAAGGAATTTGTCAGACTGAGCCGTTATGGAAAAGGAGTAGTTGCTATGGAGAGAGACTGGTGCAAATGATTTGAGATGGGACTAAATCTCAATATTATGCTGCAGGTAGCACTTATGAAGAAAAGGGACTTTTCCACCCTAATAGCACCTTACCACATAGTGGAGATGGTTTATAGGTTGAGGGAGAAGAGAGATGGTTTTTAGAGAAAGAGGCTCTATGGGCAGGGACAAAGTAACTCAATTTCAGCAATGGATAAAAAGTAGATAGAAGATCAACCCAAGTCATAACAACAGAGACAAGGACAATCTCAGAGGGCAAGTCAAAGTTTTTAGTCAAGGAACAGATAGTAGACTCAGGCTGCAAGTGCACCGACTGCTAGGAGTGCACCTATGGACATATGTGAGCATTGTCATAAGAGGCATATGGGGGTTTGTTGGAAGACCATTTCGGGTGCTTGCTATGGCTATGGCTCAATAGGCCATTATTAGAAAGATTATCCTATCAAACCTTTTTTAGCCACAGTATCAGGCTTCTTCTCCAGCTGTTGTTAAAAGTTAGGGAGGTAACAAGGGAGAAATTGGGGCTACTTTAATGGGTTATCAGAGGTCTAAATCTGAGATAGTGGACAGGGCAGAGCCTACTGCTTCTGCACGCCAGTATGCCATCAGGGTAAGGGAAAATGTTGATTCTCTAGATGTGATTGCATATACCTTCTATCTCTTTGATCTTTTTGTATTATCTTTAATAGATCTAGGTTTTACACATTCATACATATGTATTGCACAAGCACAAGATAAGAGGTTAAAGTTAGAATAGTTAGATATTAATATTATGGTTAGCAATGCTGTAGGATAACATGTTGTAGTTAACTGGGTGTATAAGGAATGTCCTTTGAAAGTCCAAAGACATGAGTTTTCTACTGATCTCATCGAACTACATTTTGATGAGTTCAATTTGATCTTAGGCATAAATTGGTTGTCCAAGCACCATGCAATGGTAAACTACCAGAAGAAAAGGATTTCTCTACATATATTAGATGGGTCAGAGATCTTAGTTATAAGAGAGAGATCAAATTTCATGACTAATGTTATTTCAACGGTCATGGCACGACGTATAATGAGAAAGGGTGTTCAACTTTCTTAGCTCATTTGTATGACACTAGGAAGCAATGTTTGGATTTGAGTCAGATACCAATAGTGTTTAAGTTTACAAATGTTTTTCTAAAGGAGTTGCTAGGTTTACCTCCAATAAGAGAACTTAAGTTTGGAAAAGAAGTTTTACCTGGTATGGCACTAGTGTCTATAGCTCTTTACAGGATGGCACTTACAAAGCTATAAAAGTTGAAGATACAGCTATAAGAATTGCTTGATAAGGGATTCATAAGACCAAGTGTCTCACCATGAGGAGTACCGGTACTGTTTATGAAGAAGAAGGACATTTCTTTAAGATTGTGTATAGATTATCGATAGCTTAATAAGGTGATAATCAAGAACAAGTATCCTTTGCCAAGGATAAATAATTTGTTTAATCAACTCAGAGGAGCTGAGGTGTTCTCTAAAATTGATTTAAGATTAGGATACTATCAGTTAAAGGTGAAAGAGATGGATGTACCGAAGATACTGTTTAAAACTAGATATAAAAATTACATGTCTTTGTTAATTCCATTTAGGCTTACAAATGCTCCCGCATCATTTATAGACTTGATGGATCGAGTCTTTCGACCCTACCTTGACTAGTTCATGGTAGTGTTTATTAATGACATTCTAGTGTATTCCAAAAACTAGGGTGATCATGAGTAGCATCTAAGAGTTATTTTACAAACATTGAGGGAAGAGAAAGTTGTATGCCAAGTTGAATAAGTGTGAGTTTTGGTTGGATGAGGTATCCTTTTGGGGTCATATAGCATTAGCTGAGGGTGTTCGTATTGATCCTAGTAAGATTGAGGCTATAATAGAGTGGAATCCACTTAGGAATAAAATCAAGATGAGGAGTTTCTTAGGGATAACTAGTTATTATAGGCACTTTGTGAAAAGGTTTTCTTTAATTGCTGCACTAATGACTCGTTTGTTAAGAAAAGATGTCAAATTTGTATAGGATGATAGATGTTAGGAAATCTTTGAAAAGCTAAAGGTTATGTTGACAGAAGCTCCAATTCTCACACAACCAATGTCGGAGAAGGATTTCACTATCTATAGTGATGCTTCTTTGAATGGGCTGGGATGTGTTCTTATGCAAGATGGCAAAGTAGTTGCCTATGCTTTTAGGCAATTTTAGACATATGAAAAGAACTACCTGACACATATTTTGGAGTTGGTAGCTATAGTGTTTGCTTTGAAGATATAGAGACACTATCTCTATAGGGAGAGGTATTACATCTACACTGACTATAAGAGCTTGAAGTATCTTCTTTCTCAGAAAGAGCTCAACTTGAGGCATAGGAGATGGATGGAGTTAACCAAGGATTATGATTGCTTGATCGATTATCATCCTAGGAAAGCAAATATTGTAGCATATACTCTTAGTAGAAAGTTCATGTTAGCAATTTAGAGCTAGAAATGTCAGCTTGAAGCTTATAGATGATAGTACTCTTTTAGCTAAGATACAATTAAAGCCCAATTTGTTGTAGCAAGTGAAAGATTTATAAAAGGATGTTCATCGATTGGTGAGTGAGATGAGTGCTATCCAAGAGGAGAAACTAACTGAGTATGAGATAGAGGGTGATGGTTGTTTGTACTACTATGACAAGCTGTGCATTCCAGATACAGGAAATCTGAGGAAGTAGATTTTGTAGGAAGCCTACAATGCACCTTATGCCATGTATCCTGATACCACTAAGATGTATCAAGATTTGAAGAGTTCTTTTTGGTGGCAAAGCATGAAGAGAAATGTATTTGAGTTTGTGACTATGTGCTTTACTTGTCAACAAATGAAGGCTGAACATTAGGTTTCATCTAGATTGCTCCATCTAATAGCAATTCTAGAATGGAAATAGGATAGAGTTACTATGGATTTCATGGTCGGCTTGCTTATGACAAAAAGCAGATGTGATTCAGTTTGGGTTATAGTAGACCATCTAACCAAGACTGCTCATTTCATACCAGCCAGTATGGACTACTCATTAGAGGAGCTTGCTGAGTTATACATTAGTGAGATCATTAGGTTGCTTATGGTGCCATTTTCTATTATAACAGATCGAGACCCAAGGTTTACATTGAGATTTTGGAAGAAGCTTCATAATGCTTTAGGTACTCAACTAAACTTTAATACGACATTTCATCCTCAAATCGATGGTCAGTCAGAGAGAGTCATTCAGGTGCTTGAGGATAAGTTAAGAAGTTGTGCAATTGAGTTTAAGGGAAGCTAGGACATATATCTTTCTTTAGCTGAATTTGCTTACAATATCAGCCATCAAGCGATTTTGGGAATGGCTCCCTATGAAGCTTTGTATGGAAGGAAGTGCAGAACACATTTATGCTAGAATGAGTTAAGCGAGACTAAGCTTATGGCTCTAAACTTTATCAAGGATATAGAAGAGGAGGTGAAAATCATAAAGGACAGGTTAAAAGTAGCTTCTGACAGACAAAATTCCTATGCGGATTTAAAGAGAAGGATATTCAATATGAGGTGGGAGACAAAGTATTTCTCAAGGTGTCGCCTTGGAAGAAGGTGTTACAGTGTGGCAAGAAGGAAAAGTTAAGCCCGAGGTTTATTGGCCCATACAAAGTGGTTGAACATGTGGGGCTAGTAGCCTATAAGTTGGCTTTGCCTCCTGAACTTCAGCAGATACACGGTGTCTTCCGCATATCTATGCTTTGAAGGTATCAATTAGACCCTTTGCATGTGTTGTCACTTGAAGAGGTTGAGATTAAACCATATTTATCATATGAAGAAGAGCCCATAGAGATTTTAACATAAGAGGTCAAAAAGTTACGGAATAAGACAGTACCTCTAGTTAAAGTGCTTTAGAAATATCACAAGATAGTATAAGCTATTTAGGAAACAGAAGCTCAGATGCGAGAGCAGTACCTTCATTTTTTGAATCATGTAATTTTGCAAACAAAATTTCTTTTAAGAGGGAAAGTAATGTAATGCCCGAAAAATTTTCGATTTTTATGAATAGTACTTCTCGGGATGAATAGTTTTTCCTAAAACCCGAGTCACACTAATCTTACTGAATGGAGTTACTAGTCATAAAATAATTTTGGGCAAAGTTTAAAGCTAATCTAAAGTCATTAAGATGATTAAAAATGCACGAAAAGTTTTTACGGCAATGCCATATGAATAGTGATGTAGGTAAAGCTGAACCATAAAAATATTCAATTTTTGCTTAGGAAAATACGGGATCGATACAACTTGATACTCATATATTCCAAATAGTCCATTGGCATCAAAATTTGAAATTTTGGAGATCAGAAAGTATTTTCACTAAAAATCAGGCAAGTAAAAAGTATGGATTTTTTTTGTTTTATAAGCACGATTTTCTTAGGGTCTTTAAGAGATGATTTCATGATACATAAGTGATTTTTGTGAGTGTTAATTAAGGATTTAAAATGGGGAAAATTGGAGAGAAGAAGAAGAAATTGACCATGGGCAATTTTGTGGACCTATAATAGGGGTCAAACTATCACATGGTCAACATGTAAATAGTAAAATCCCTCATTTTCTTCTTCATAACCAGCCAATGTCTCTCTCTAATTCCCTCCTTTTCTTTTCATTTTTCTTCCCATTTAACACCACAAATCACTCCTAAAACATTATCTAGCATGGGGTTATCAAGGTTTATGGCAAGAATCATGAGAAAGATGGCTTAATTTTGGATATTTTGGTTTTTTTTCTCTTGATGAACAGTAACCCGAGATTTTATGGTGAGTTTTTTTTAATTTATCTTATTTTTCTATGCTCTAAAGGTGCTCAAGAACCATATGTAAGGTTAGATTTCATTTTGGAGCTATATTGAATTTATTATGAATTTTCTAAATTTCCTATAATTATGTTTGTAGAGAGAGAGAAAGATACTCCATCTAAGGGCAAGGAAAAGGTTTGAAGCCTTGATGTGGTGTAAATAAGCTTGTAGGTATGTGTATTCAAGTTGATATATGTGTTTGTGAATTTCTAAAGTTAAAGTATATGTGTATGTGTATGTTAATGTGATATTATGTATGTTTTGGATTGAAATGAATATGTTTGTTGTTATGAGTTGGTGTATGTATTAAATTAAGCATTAGATGTGATGAAATAAATTATCTTGGTTTTTTTTAAGTGGTGGCTGAAATATATGATGCCTAAAAATGAGGTTGTTAATTGATGTGGTTAGTGTTATGTATCTAAGTTGGTATGAGGTAATTAATGCTTGTAAGTATGATTTAATGATTTTATGAGTTAGAATGAATGTTAAAAATAATATTATAAGTGTTAGAATATGTTGGATGTGATTTTTAATGAGATAGCCGAAATGTATGGTGTATAGGCATGTATATGGATGTATCGGGTTGATAATATAATATTAAATTAATAAGTTGAAAAGGCGTAATTAAATAGATGTATTGATATGCGTATGTTTGGTTATGGTTAAGCTATGTGACTTTGGAGGTTAATTGGGTTTATGTTTGGTTATATCATGCTTGAAAGAGAGGTGATTATGAGAACTAAACATAAGGCATGATTTAAGTTAGTTACATAATGTAAAAAAGACTATGGCATGATTTTGATATTATGTGCTTTTTATAAGTTAATAATGGAAATTTTAGCACTTTGCTATATAAATGAAGTCATGTATGAGATGTGGTATATGAACTATATCATGTGAGATTATTGAAACCTTAAGGCATGTCTTGGTCGAATGGCCTAATTAATGATAGAAAATGTTCTAAAACTTGAATGTTGAATTTATGTCATAATTATTGAATTTGATTAAGCTATAAATCTTAAGCAAACATGCTAATGTAATTTTTTTCTTCTAAGGTCATTAGTTAACCAATAATTATAAAAATTTACCTAAGTTACATAACAAAGGTGAAACAAATTAAAAATAGTGATTAGCCTATAATTGTAGACAACCTAGCTTGGATAGTTTGACCGGTCAATTAGAGAGATTAGCAGCTGCTAGGGCACTTCGGTACTTATTTTTAGGCCTGTGAGCCAATGTATTATAACCTTTAGGCTTTAATGATTCTAGACTTGTAGGTTAATGTTCGAAACCTTCGGGTCAATATCGAGACCTTCAGGTCAATGTACAAGACCTCCGTGGTTAATGCGAGACCTTTATGGTTAATGATTCCTGACATCTAGTTGGATACATGTCTTACAAGTGTATAGGCAAACAATTGTGATAAACTAAAATCTTATGGAACTTATTGTAGCATTAATATGATTTTTTGCTTAATGATTCATGTGATGTTTATATGTTGACTCTTACGAAATGGAATTTATGCTGATGTTATTTTTACGAATAGTATGTAATTGTTGGATGTCCATACATATATATTTGCATATGGTTGTTAGAAATCAAGTAGTGCATGATATGCTTAAGATGCATGTCGAATTATGCTTATGCATGTTGGTATGTGTCTAAGTGATGTATATCAAATTGACTACACCATTAAACTTTATTCTTAGCATATCGTTGTTTTTGCGTTGTATAGGTAAGGGAATTGGATATAAGGCTTGGTAGCTTCTTCAATAGTGTTGATCAAGATACAATAGAGTTTTTGGTATTTTGATTTTCCTTTGTATTAATTATGGGATGTTAAGCATGCAAAAGCACTCATATATAGTAAAAAGGGGAATAGTAGAAATGTTTTGTATATTTGGTAACTCTTTAAGACAAAGTTGTAAACTTATTAATGCATGTTTAAAAGTCTCTTATATTGTATGATATCTTTTCCTTTCTTTAGCATGATGTTTTATGATGATGAGTTGGATTAGGTGATCAGAGGGATCATGAAGTTGTGTGATGTGTGAAGATGATTTTAGAAGTGTTATTTTCGTGCAGGTTACTATTTGGGATATGCCTAGTACAACCATTATACTGCCGGAATTTTAACAAAAGGACCTTAATAGTACACTTCAGAAAACATTTTTGTGCAAACTGTATTTTTTTTATAACTAATGTATATAAAGCGTTTTAAAACTCAAATAACAAAGATTTAATTTGGATAAATTTTTATATATGTATGGTTTAGATATCGGTTTGTGTGTCATCTCTTATTCGGATTTAGCGATCAGATCGGGTAAAGGGTGTCACAACATTTTTATGAACTTTTTTGAAACATTGAAAGAAGTCTTATCCCTATTCATTAGCTAACTAGACCAAAGGCAAAAATCATCTAAAACCTTATTAATGGCATCGATTTTGTTTTAAGGGAAGTTTATGTGAAAAGAATGAAAATCATTAGCAAAAAAATTCTTAAGAAAATTAAGGCCCGTTTTACCTATTTCAATATGTTTCCAAAACCCCTCTTTGACAACCTTGTTCATGCCATGTGACAAGTGTTATATGCATAAAACAAAGAGTTAGTCTAAGAATATGAGATTTTAGCCTAATAACCAAAAAAAAATATATAGCAAATGTATAGGAAGACTAATATCAATAAGACTATCAAGCACAAAATCACATTAAAGCTTATTGTAGGCTTATTCCATATCAACTATTATCATAACTAGCTTTTCCTACCTATTTTATTTTGTGTGAAGTGTTTACCTCTTGAACAATGATAATATTTTTGATAATCTATTTCTCAAGTATAAAGCTTGCTTACTGGGGACTAATGAGATAAGATAATTAGGACTTGAATTTGCCAATGATCTTATAAACTACGAAAAGAAGGTTTATAGGTCTAAAATTACTAATCAAATATGGTGTATCTTTCTTTGAAAGAATGATAATAATTGACTTAGAAAGATAAGGATTCATAGAGCCACCATTAAGCAATTTTGACATAATGATAGAGGGATATTTTGATTGAATTCTAGCATTTCAGAAAAGAGAGTGTTTAAACCATTAATGTTGGCTGTTTTTGCATTTTCATACTAAAGACCACTCTATTAACTTCTTTCTCGCAGTCAATAGCTAAAGAAAGATTTAAATGACTACTAGTGATGGCATGATATATACCAAGTGATAGGGTAAATAGGAGAAACCAAACCATTTTCTTTATGGAGAAAGCTAAAGATATTTATTGCATGTTTTTTAAAATCCCCCAATCTGTACACCTACTACCGTTTGACATAAACATGTTACTAATTTTGTTCTCTTGGAAATGAGCTTTTATTGTAGAATGAAAAACCATTATTTTGATCTCCTACTAAAAGCCAATATGCATTAGCTTTCTACTTCTATTAAAGTTCCCCTTAGAGCATAGTGTTTTCCAAGTCCTATTTGAGCTCCAATTCAAGTTGTAATAAGAAATTAGATTGCTTTATTTTCAAAAATTTTTAGTACCCTATAACCTAATAAGGATATATTTTTTACATTGAAAAGTATAGCGAGATACATCATTGTTCCATGAGCAAGCTTTATCTAAGAATTTATTGATAATTTATATAATATCAAAACAAAAGATTGAAAATCATTATGGAGAAGTGAAGAAGCAATTAATCAAAAAAAGGGTCACTTTTATAAAAAAGCTTATCCTAATTACTAAGAAGAACTGATTAGATTTAATTTAGGGAAGGTTTTGAAAATTGTGATTCTTAAAAAAATTTATCTAAGTGTCTTTATAAATGGCCTCATCTAATCATTCCATCATAATGTCTTTCTTCCTATTGAATTTTAAGCCTAAAAACCCATGTCAGCAAAACCACAAACATTTAAGAACTCTTGAAACCAAGAACATGGCAAGCTTCTCCTAATTGAACCACCAAATTATTCATGATGATAGAGAAAATAGTTGAAGTCACCATTACTCACTACCCAAGAGATGAGAGCAATTAGAGCTAATTATTTCAGAGATTTTTATATATAAATACAATTTTTGGGTATAAAGGGTTTGCATGTACTGTAACTAAGAGAAAGTCAAGAAACACAATAAAAGAAATAGCTAAGTGTAGCATTTGGTAATTATAAAATAAAATTTTTACATCAATAGAATCTTGCTACATAACCCAAATTCCTCCCAAAAAGTCACGGGCTTCAACTCTAAAGGAGTTGCTAAATCCTAATTTTTTAAATAATAGTATATGCATGCATACCACAAATACTAGGTTCCAAAATATAAAAGTAGGATCTTTATAAAATGAAATCATATCCTTTGGCACATGAACAAGGCCTTTGTGCGTTGTCCTCTAGCAATTCTAAGGCATAATGTTCATCCTCATAGCATGAAGAAGAAAAGAGAAAAATGCAAAAGTACGAGGGCTTCTACAATTCACACCCTAAAGGTTTAGAGGAACCTACCATTTTAAGAGAAGAAAATTTAAAAGCATTGTCAAGAGCCTTCATAGTCATTAACATCCTATTATTTTCTCGAGATTTTCTTACTCATTGCCTAAGCTAATTTTTCTTTTTTCCATGCTTGTGCACTTTGAAAGGCTTTTAATCTAGGGGACAAAAACCTTTAAAATGCATGATATCATTTATGAAGAGTATAATCTTTAAAGACCCATGAATATCTAACTTGCTCAAAAATTGGGATAATATGGAACAACAACTTTAGAGATTCATAATTCAACACACATGCAATTTTCAAAGGTGTTAATGTCCTTAGGGTTAATTAATTTTCTTGATGTTTTTAAAAGCACAAACAACATCTGCAACCATAGTGGTTTCTTTATTCTCATCTGGTTTGTCATTATTATTGTTCATAAATGAATCGTCCGACGCTATAAGATAAAAAAGAATTTTGGATAGAAAAATGTTCAAAACTTTAATTGGCTCAAAATTATATAAGAAAATAGCATTTGTTTACTAGAATATTTTCCTATCATGAAATCAACTTTCTTCTTTCGCACACTATTAGTATTAATCTCATTGGACACTTGCCTTTGAATCCCTCAACTTCTCGATCCTAATGTTTATATCTTCCTGAACATCATTATCTTTTTCACTATAGAGATTCTTAGCTAGAATAGAAAAGTGAGAACTCACAACCCCTCCGTCAGGTTTATTCATCTTTGAGGATTGCTTATTGGTTTATTTCCTGCCTTTCCATTAAGTAATTGTCCACAGACCACGTTAGTATTTGTGTTCTTTATATTAGTTACTTTATTTTCGGATTCAACCACTTCAAAGCCATCATGGGGAAATAGAAAATCAAAATTAACGAGGTAAGTTTCATAAATAGTGATTATTAAGTTGCAAATATCTCCTACATTTAAAACAGTTCTTATTAAAACCTTCATACTCAATATGAACATGGGAAAATAGAGAATCTGAACTCATGGGGTTAGTTTCATCTTGTAAATAATGATTGCTAAGATATCCATGTCTTTCACATTTACAATATATTTTATTAAGATTTTCATGCTTAATATGTAAAACATGATCCTAAATTTAAAGCCTCAAAACCAATAATTTATTGAGGCCAAGTTTAATAGCAAACTGCGTAAATTTCGCCCTAGATGAAAGAAAAGTATTATAGTCAAGCTTTACGAGTCTTCCAAGTTTAGCTCTAACTTAATAAAGCATTCTTTTACTATAAAAATACAAAGGAAAATGAGGGAATTGAATCCATTCTATAGCCATGGTAAGCTTGTCATTATCAATCGAGGAATTTAGATGCCATGGTTGTACCATTAAATAACTTCCCTCAACCTACTTACATAATCTTATGGATAGTCAAAATGGATTAAGACATGATTGTTATCAAGGTTTACAACCTCATAGCCTACCTTTAGAGATAATAAGGAATCAAATCTAGCATAGTTACTGTTTCAACCGAAAATTCTAGTGACAATTGATCGATTTTATGGTTTTGAAAGTTGATTCTCTAAATTTTCTAATATTGAGAGCGTCAAAATGCAATATTTGACAAACTTGTAGAATCCGAATTAGATTTAGTATTAAGCTCTTCCATAACATCATCATATCCATCACTAGATCAAAGTTAGGGATTACAAAAGAGAGATCAAAGCTAATGCATTTTTCACCATGCAAAGTAAGGCATCTATAAAGGTGCTTGTTGTTAGAAGGTTCAAAGTCATAACTAATTTATCAACTTTATAGTCATTATCTTGTTGTTTTTTCAAGCCTAATCATTAGGAGGAAAGGGAAGCAAGATTCTACCGATGGCATATCAAGCTTCACATTTTGTTAAGGTTTCAATAGACGTATCTCCCTTCATATGCTTTGGGTTCTGATATTGCTTTTCTTTTCGATATGTTCTTGAATAATGTTTTTATGATAATAAATAACAAACACCAAGTATATGTAGTTTTGATTAAAATACACACTATTGCTAGCTCTAATATGTCAAAATAAACGTTTACTTTTTTCTAGCATATATTTTTATTGTTAAAAAAATTATTTTAATTTATTTCATTTCATTATAGTTAATTATAGAAATTCAATTTTAATTAGAAAAAAAGGGTTATAGTATGGTCTTCTCACTACAACATTTCACGTTTATAGCTATGATTTTATAATTACAAAAAAATTATATTGTAGCTAAATCACTACAATAGTTATTAAAAATATTTTTTATAACTATATTGAATTTGATTAAATTATTAAGTTACAAAATTTTAAATCATAGCAAATACATAAATTTTATTTTGATATCTAAATATTGTGGTAAGAAATAATCTTTTAGCTATAATGGAATATTATGACAAATTGAGATATTTAGCTATAAATATTTATCATTTGTAGCAATATTAGTTTCTTTATTTCAATACTTGCTACAATACTTAAAATAGTGACTAATATTAATATGTAGGTATAGCAATAATAGATATGTAGCTAAAAACATTCTTAAAGTTTGAAATCCCACATCGAAAAATTTAGTTAGATAAAGCTAATGATATAATATATAAATTAATATTCATGCAAACCAAGAAATATAATGTAACACCCAAATTCGGTTTGGTGAATAGTACTTATCTGGGGCATGAATAGTATTTTTTGAGTAATCGGGTCACACTGAGGTGGCTAAAGGGGAATACTAGTCATAAAACTGTGAAAATAATGATGAAAATGAAGTTATTTACATTGGCCACTAAACCAATAAATTATTTCACGCTGATATCTAGTGAATAGTGACCTTAGTTTATATTGAGTTGAAAAATGGTCGAGATGTGCCCAGGCTGACCTGAAAATAGCATACCCTAAAGGTTAAAAATTCCAAATGATTCAGTGGGGGTGGAATTGGAATTTTCTATCATCAATTGATATTTAATTAGAATTTCTTAATTACATGAGTGAATAGTTAACCTAGTTCCCATTGGAATTTGGGCTCGAGATTTTGAGAGTCCCTTAATTGAGAGTCTCTACAATTTTTGACACTAAAAACAACATTTTTGGAGACCTCTAACATTTATTTCACATTTTTTAATCTTAAAATGTAAAAAAGGATTAATCAGGAATGTGTGTGCTAGTGTACATGATCAAAACTAGCCCATCTTCTCCCCCAACCCATCAAGGTCGGCGCCATTCTCATTTTCTCTCCTCCTTTTTGTTTCTTCATTTCTTCCTTAAATCATCTCGAAATCCTTTTATCTATATATGGAAAATGATCCTTGCAGCATTTAGAATCTGATTCTAGCATTAGTTTTGCAAGAAACAAAGGTTTATAGGTGAAAATAGAGCTTTGAAAATTTAGGGTTTTAAACCCCTAAATCACACCAGACCCCGAATTGAACCCTGATTATTTTTGTAGGTAACTAGAGGTGCCCTAGATCACAGTTCTACTTTTATTTTTGAATTTAGAGTTGTATATATTTTTCTATGAATTTTTCTAATTATTGATGTATTATTAAATTTAAAGAACTTAGAGGGGAACGAGAATCGAGGCAAGCTGTAGAATCGAACCCAGGACGTCGAATAATATCTCTGTAAGTGTATTCAATAAAATATGTGCCTCGAAATGTGATTTGTGAAAATTCCATATTAGGCGACAATTAGGGTTTGTATGCTTTTAGGGGTTAAGATAACCCTAAATTGATGCAAGGGGTATATTAGGGCTTAGAGTGTTTGAATGAACTTGTGTAAATGAAAAATGGAGGAAAAACGAGCTAAATATGAAAGATTGAAAATGGTGCATGTTTTATGGAATTCTGGGAGCATAGATGGAATTAATGAATTTGTTATGTAATAAGAGACAAATAAAATGTAATGAGCTAGAATGAGTAGAAAGGGCATGTAATGAAAGTATGCATTGATGATTGGATGAATAGATGTGAATATGGCACATAAAGTAAGCATGCGTGCATATTGGCATATGTTGTGCATTTTATACGAAACTCATGCATTAATAATACAATGAATATACTATTAATGCCCAACATAAGCATCTAAGAAAGAAAATGGGAATGCATGTGATAATGAGGGGATTATAAGTAAATAAGTGTGAACTAAACATGTGAATGACAGTGCCTGATGATAACTATTGAATGTGTATAATGAAACCTATGTTATGAGATACATAACCTAATATCGATATGATGTTGCCGAGTAAATGTATGATTAGAAACTGGCATAAGACTATAACTACTAAACATGTGAATAATGAATAATGATAATGGATAGAGAATAACCCTTATATATTAGACAGTCTCTTAGATAGGTTGGCCGGTCAACTAGGGAATGTAGCAATTGATAGGACACTTTGTTGTCATTGATGTTGATAGTTGATTTTATCATACGGGTGCAGCCACTGAGAGGTTCAACAGAACCACTGTACATATTCTTATATGGGTGCAGTCACTGGGAGGTTCAATAGACCATTGCACACCTATATATTGACTACGTTGATATTATTTGACTATTTCATGCAGGTGCAGCCGTTGGGAGGTCTAACAAAATCACTACACATAATCTTAAGCTGGTATGATTATTAGGAGGTTTAACAGAACCACTGCACATTACCTACTGGTGCAGCAGCACAAAGGTCCAAAATGCAGGCCATTACACTACGCGATCCCAATATCCAGTACTTAGATATGTGTCTATCAAATATGGGCTAAAGGTTGGATAAAATATAATAAGTAGAATAATAGTGGAATATACAATTCACTTATCTAGTAAATACTTACATACACATTACCGAATAAATTAATTAATAATTATGACTTAGTTGGATAAACCAAATCCAATAATAACCATAAGTGAATAAATCAATTGTTTTAAATAATATACATAAAACCTACAAATGATTAATAATCATGGGACTATAATGTTAGTTACACGTAATGAATTGTGGTACTTAAATAATGTAAAATGGGCATTAATGGATAATGGTAACATAATGATATAAAACAGTAAGCTAAAAGGCATGGTAGGCAAAATGAATCATTTAACTGTCATACGACTTGATGTCATGAAATTGCATGTCTGGCATAATTGCATATACATGTGTGTGCATATTTTATCGAATACACCACTAAGTGTTATGCTTAGCGCATTGTGTTTTTTGATGCGTAGGTTGTAAATAGATCTAGTCTCGAATTTAGCCTCAATGTAGTAGTGTGGTGCAGACAACCTAAGCTTGGTATAGTTTTGTATATCTTTTGTGGGATGTAAATAAAGTTAATGGCACTCATATGTGTATAAGTAGGGGGTGGGTCTTGTATGGTACTGTACATGTATGGTCTATCAAATATATTGTTCATGTAATCTAAATAGACATATACTAGTAGTA
>CANXYI012272937.1:0-10102 GCA_948208565.1 Hura crepitans | reverse complement strand
TTTCCTAGCATATATATCAATATGTAATGTATGTGCGCACATGCATTCCACACATACATAGTTAAATGTAGTCACTTCATACCTAAAACTGCCTAAACCTGCTCTGATACCACTAAATGAAACACTAACCACCTGATCTGTTACTAAACTGGGTAAGAGATGGCACTTCCTAGAAGGTCACCTATCTTAATCTTACTTTCACCCATAGCTAATTTAACTCATTGAGAAATGTTATTATATTTAATAATCAAGTAATATATTAGTTAGTTCTAGGCCTGACTGGTCCTAGTACAACAAAGGCTCATGTTTATCTATTTATGTCTAATAATAAGTATCTGATAGCTTTGTTACACTGTCATGCCCATAAAACCCAAAAATAACAATTAATTTAATCATAATGCAAGTATACATTTAGCATGCGAATATTGCTCATGATAGACTTGTCTTACTTATGTCATTAATGATATGCTTCAGCTAGTGCTGTCACTCGATTCACCGTTCTACTCACCTTAATTGATCACCTATGCATTAGCAAGGAAGCCAATGTATGGTGTATTCTAATACTATAGGAATCATATCTTTAAATTCATGTAAACAATAATCATTCATATAACTTACATCAAATAAGTCTTGGTATAATTATTTTTGTTATTTATGACCTTTTCATAACTATTATGTTCTTAACTCTAGTCTCTCTTCCTAATTTATCTTCTTTATTGGGTAGTAATATTATTATTTCTTATGTTCATTTTTGAATATGTATCTGATAATAGGTTCACATATTTCTTATTTGTCTTGCTTTGCTAGATTTTTTAAGAATATGCTCATATATCTTCTTTAATCCTTTATGGTAGTTCATATTCATGTTTCCCCTTTCACTATATTCACTTCTTCATTTTATGTCTCTTTCTCTGTTTTATATATATGTGTCTATCTGTATTTAATTCATCTTTTTCATATATACAATTTTCAATAAACTTATGTCATGTGTTTTGGCTTGATATGCCTAAAATTTATAAAGAATTGTATTCGTGTATTAATAATAGGGTTTGTCATTATATGATCAGTTTACCTCTTTATTAATTCAATTCATTTCTCCTTTCATTCTATTTTCTTTCCTTTCCCTCTCATAAATTTTCAATTTTACAATATTATGGTCTCTTTAATGGTGATTTAACATATTTCATCTAGTTATTTCTTCTTCTAGCCCATGTTGGAAAGACATCACTCTCATCACTAGATAACCAAAGATAGTTGAGTACTAGTTGGATCACACTAAAAAGATTATGAAGCAGATGTGATGTACACCTGTAAAAAAAGTAATCTGTGCCACCTCTCTGTTGCAAAAAGAGGCTTCAAAATGGTGGGAAGATATGATTGAGTATAAGAAAGAGGATGAAATGACATGGGATTTTTTCTTAGAGGAATTCATAAGAAGTATATACCTGAGGATTATTTGGATGATAAAAGACAACAATTTATGGACCTAAAACAAAAGCAGAAATCTATAGGAGAATATGAGAATGACTTTTTTATGCTTAGTAGCTCTGCTAAGGATACCATTACCATAAGAGTTGATAAGTGTAAGCGATTTAAGAAAGGGTTACATGTTGATATCAAGTCACAAGTAGTTCTTATAAAGATTAAAGATTTTAATTAGTTGGCCACAATTTATCGATTGATACAAAAGATACAAAAGGATAAGCGAGAGTATTATTAGAAGAAGATAACTTTTGGACTAGGAACACCCACCTTTACACAGTAACCAAGCAAGAGATTTAAAAGTGGTTAGCAGGGAGCACCACAATAATTTAAAAAGTAGGGTTAGTCTTAGAGAACAACTCAGGGGAATTAGAATTGGGGTAAGATTGGACTGCAACCATAGGTAGCAAGCACACCAATTTCCATAACTAGAGGTGGTTGCGATAGATGACATAGGGGGGAATGTTAGTGGAAAAAGTCTAGGACATGTTTTGAGTGTGGTTTGCCAGATCATTTTTATAAGGATTGACCCAAAAGAGTTAAGACCAGATGGGGATTAGCACAAGTTTCCATTCAGGGTTAGAGAGGAGATTGAAGTGATAAGAGAGATAAAACAAAGAGAGATAGAGCTAAGTCCAGAGCTGATCAGAGAGCACCTACTTGACAGTATGCTATCAGGGCATGAGAAAAAGCTGATGAGCCAGATGTTATAGTGGGTACTTTTTATCTCTTCGTCTCTCCTATTTTGGCTTTAATTGATCTGGGGTTTACACACTTTTATGTTTGCACATCAAAAGCACAAAATCGAGGGTTAGAGTTAGAACCTTGAACTTAGAAATTTTGGTTAACAATGCTTTAGGTTAGCATGTCATAGTAAATAAGATTTATAAGAAGTGTCCTCTAATAGTTTAAGAATATTAGTTTTTGGCTGATCTCATCGAGCGACCGTTTAATGAGTTTGATATAATATTAGGCATGGATTGGTTGTCCAAGTATCAGGTTATTGGTAATTACAACTTGAAAAGATTAACTCTTAAGGATGATAATGAGGTCGAGATTACAGTTGTGGGTGTGAGGATAGATTTTTTGTTCAATGTTATCTCAGCAACAATGGTGAGACGAATGTTGAGAAAAGGGTGTGAATCTTGTTTTACTCATGTTTATGATATCCATAGTGGAGAGATGGATGCTAGTACCATACATATGGTGTCAGAGTACATGGATGTTTTTCCAAAAGAGTTACCTAGTTTACCACTAGAATGAGAACTTAAGTTTAGCATAGAGATACTACTTAGCATTGCACCATTATCCATAGCTCCATACAAAATGGCTCCAATAGAGTTGAAAGAATTGAAAATCTAGTTACAAGAATTTTTTGATAGAGGTTTCATAAGGCCAAGTGTTTCTCCTTAGGGAGCACTTATGCTGTTTATGAAGAAAAAAGATGGTACTTTACAATTGTTTATAGATTACAGATAGTTAAACAAGGTGACTATCAAGAATAAGTATCCATTGCCATAGATTGATGATATTTTTTATTAGCTTTAAGGGGCTGGACTATTCTCTAAAATTGATTTGAGGTTTAGATACTATCAGTTGAGGGTAAAGGAGTCTGATGTAGTGAAGATAACTTTTAGAATGAGATATAGCCATTATGAATTTTTGGTAATGCCATTTGGGCTTACCAATGCTCCTACAACTTTTATAGACCTAATGAATAGAGTTTTTAGATAGTGTCTAGATCAGTTCATGGTTGTCTTTATTGATGATATCTTAGTGTATTCCAAGAATAGAGACGAGCATGAATAACACTTGAGGATAGTATTATAAATTCTAAAAGACAAGAAGCTTTATGCCAAACTTAGCAAGTGTAAGTTTTGGCTTAGTAAGGTGTCTTTTCTAGGACACATAATTTTTACAGAAGGGATTTAGGTCGATCCTAATAAGATACAGGCAGTTATAGAGTGAAAGCCTCCTAGGACCACTATAAAAATTCGGAGTTTTCTAGAGTTGGCTAGTTATTATAGATGATTTGTCAAGGGTTTTTTCTTTGATAGTAGCACTTATGACACATCTATTATGAAAGGATGTTAAGTTTGTTTGGGATGACAAGTGCCAAGAAAGTTTTGATAAGCTTAAGGCAATGTTAACAGAAGCACCTATTTTAGTTTTCCCAATTTCTAGGAAAGACTTCACAATTTATAGTAATGCTTCACATAATAGGTTAGGGTGTGTTTTGATACAAAAAGGTAAGGTAGTTGCCTATGCCTCTAGACAATTGAAACCACATGAAAAGAGCTACCTTACTCATGATCTGGAGCTTATAGTGATAGTATTTGTATTAAAAATCTAAAGACACTATCTTTATAGAGAAAAGTGTTACCTATACATGAGCCATAAGAGTTTGAAGTATCTTCCCACATAGAAAGAGTTAAACTTAAGGCAGAGAAGATGGATGAGTTAATTAAAGGTTATGATTGTATAATTGATTATCATTCTAGCAGAGCCAATGTAATGGCTGATGCTTTGAGCAGAAAGTTTATAGCAACCATGAAAGCTTTGAATGTCAAATTTTAGATCATGTTTGGTAATGCTTTATTGGTTAAAATGCAAGTGAAGCCAAATTTATTACAGTAAGTTAAAGACAAGTAGAAAATGATCACAGGTTAATAAGTGTGATAAGTGCCATTCAAGAGGGGAAGCCTACTGAATATGAGTTAAAGAATAATGGATGCTTGTATTACTATGATAGAATTTGTTTTTTAAATGATGAGGAATTAAAGAAATAGATTCTAGAGGAGTCTCATAATGCTCCTTATGCTATGCATTCGGGTAGCACAAAAATGTACCAAGATTTGAAGTTATTGTATTAGTGGCTTGGAATAAAGAGAGATGTATTAGAATATATTTCCAGATTCCTTATTTTCAACAAGTGAAGGCTAAACACCAAGTTCCTTCTAGTTTGCTACATCTTATAGCAATTCTAGAATAGAAATGGGATAAAGTCACTATGGATTTTATAGTAGGCTTACATATGTCAAGAAAAAGCGTGATTTAGTTTGGGTTGTGGTAGTTCATCTTACCAAAATAGCTTATTTTATACCTATGAGAATGGATTATTCCATGGAAAAACTTGCTGAGTTGTATATTGATGAAGTTGTAAGGTTGCATGGAGTGTCATCTTCCATTAAATCTAATTAAGACCCATGATTCACTTTAAGATTTTGGAGGAAACTTTATAGTGCCTTAGGTACTCGATTAAGTTTTAGCATAGCATTTCATCCATAGATTGATAGATAGTCAAAAAGAGTCATTCAGGTAATCATATAACACTTGAGTGATTTGATGTAAGAACATATATATTATGTTATACTTATGATAAGTATTTTTGTTTGGTATTTGAGGACATGTTAAGGAGTTATGCTATCGAGTTCAAAGATAGCTGGGATCGCTATTTATAATTAGTAAAGTTTGCTTACAATAATCGCCATCAAACAAGTCTGGGAATTACTCCTTATGAGGCACTATATGGGAGGAAGTGCATAACACCCTTGTATTGGAGTGAACTCAGTGAAACTAAGCTCATAGGACTAAATTTAATTAGAGATGCTAAGGAGAAAGTGAAAATTATCAGAGATAGATTAAAAGCAGCTTTTGACAGACTGAAGTCATATGCTAATGTTTGACAAAAAGATGTTGAATTTAAAGTAGGAGATAAAGTATTTTTGAAGGTATCCCTATGGAAGAAGGTTTACACTTTGGTAAGAAAAGAAAACTAAGTTTGAGGTTTATTGGCCCATACAAAGTGACTGAACGTGTGGGACCAGTAGCCTATATACTAGCATTACCATTCGAACTTTAGTAGATTCATGATGTTTTCTGTGTTTCCATGCTTAGATGATACAGATTTTATCCGACTCATGTCCTGTCAATGGCAGAAGTTGAAGTCAGGCTAGATTTGTCTTATGAGGAAGAGCTTATCTGAATCTTGGTAAGAGAGGTTAATGAGTTACAAAATAAAACTATTCCACTGGTGAAAGTGGCTTGGAAGCATCATGGCATAGAAGAAATGACTTGGGAGTCAGAAGCTAAGATGTGCGAGCAATACCCATAATTATTTGAACCATGTAATGTTGAGGATGATATTTATTTTAAAAGGTGAAGTCATGTAACAACTCAAAAATTTTCGATTTTACGAATAGTACTTTCTCGGGATGAATAGCACTCTAGAGTTTCAGGGTGTACTGAAGTTATTGGATGAAAGTATTAGTCATAAAATAATTTTAGTCAAAGTTTGAAATCAATCAAAATTCATTTGATTGATTAAGAATGCTAAGAAAATTTTTATGGTAGTGTCTTATGAATAGTGACTAAGGTTAAGCTAAATTAGAAATAATTTTTTAAGTTGCTTAGAAAATTTTGAAAATTGTATGACGTGATACTAAAAAAATCCACTGAGTTTAATGGCACTAGAATTAGAATTTTTTCAGGTTTGGAAGTATTTTTTTGAATTTTAGGAAGCGTAAAATTGACATTTTAATTTAGTTTCTTTCAAATTTTGAGCCCTAATTTTTACAGCAATTAGAGACCTGATTTATCTAATTTTTAGAAGTAGAATAAACAAAAATGGAGTTAAAATGAAAAAGAAAGAAATTTTTGAACATCACAAAAAAAATTTTTAACTATAAAAAGGCATTTGATCTTTGACTTTTTGGTCAAAGATCAAACACCACTCTCACCCTTGTCTTTAAAGAAAACTCGATAGCCCTTAGAGAGAAATTCTTCATTTTTCTTCACTTCTCTCTCATTTTTTTCCAAGCTAAAATCATTTATTTAATCATTGCAATAAGTCTACAAAGGTCCTAAGCACTATATTAAGCGATTTTGTAGAGAAAAATGGATGAATTTTCATGTTTTTGAGTTAGGTGGATACTATCCTTTTTTCAATTGGGTAAGATTTTCAAGAAATCAATATTTTTCTCATGTTAAATAGGTTACCAAGAGTTAAAAAATGTAATCATTTGAATTTTTTGAGTATCGTATGAATTTTTACAATTTTTCTAAAATCAAATCTATAATGGGCAATTGGCAAAATAGAGTGAGGATGCAATAAAAGAAAATCAAAAGTGTGAATGGTCCTCGAGGTTGCATTGTTATCATTTTGGTATGTGAAATCGACTTAAATTGTGAATAATTAAAAATGCGTCAATTTTCCATAATGTTAATTATGTGTGTTTAATGTGAATTTAGTGAAATTAATATAATAATCTTGTAAAAGATCATGTTAATGGTGTGTATGATATAAAATGAATATGTGTAATGTGTGAATAAGTAAAGGATTGGTGAAATGGTGGAATTGTTAGAGTGGTCAAATGGCTATTTAATGTTATTTTTCACGTATGAGTTAATTAATGAGCATATATGATATGGATTGATATTAAATTAATGTAAATTGATTTTGAATTTGCATAAATGAGGAAATTTGAAATGTATGATGTTATCAAATTGGGTAGTGTAATGGCCATTTGAAGAATTTATGCATAAGTGATGAATTTAAATACACTTTAATAAGATGCTAAATATGATGATAGCTACGGCTTAAGTGGTCTTATGAACATGTTAAAGTTGAGCTTATTTGGCTATAAGTATGTATAATTAAGGTATCAAAATTGGCATTGCCAAATTGTGATGTACATGATTATAAATAAATGGCAATTATTTTAATTCTTTGATATGGTTAATTATTGACAATTATGTAAGTAAAGGCCAATCTTAATCTATTTAATTTGATGAAATTAAAAGAAATATACTAAAATGCCCATATGCTTAACAACTTAAATGGATAGGTTGACCGATTAACCAGGGTTTGTTGCTACTAGGGCATTATGGTGCTATTTCATGTTTTAGTCTATGGTTCCACTTTTAGTCTGGCCCAAAGATATCCCTATGTTTGATCTTCGGATCCATGTTCATAGATGAACTTTAGGTTTATAAATGGTTGTAATGGCCATCATGTTATGTTATGTTTGATCTTTGAATCCACATTGGTCAATGGACTTTCAAGTTCATGGAGGTCGTATTGGCCATCTGCCCCCATTATCCATAGGACATGTGTTTTGATATTATGGGCAAAGTATAATGCTAATTAAAAATTTAATTAAATGTACATTATGTATTAATTTTGATAAAGTTAATACTTTGTAGAGAATTATAATGAAACATTCTCTTTATTGAATAAATGATTAAATTTATATTGATATGCATATTAATGTTAAATGATGTGATGATATGATTTTATGCAATTACACATATATAATACATGGCTATGTCCTATTATAGGCATTATGAATTGTACATGTTATGTTTAATATAAATCTTATGTGCTTGGTAAATTAATGTGGCATAAAGCATGATTTAAATCGATTTCACCACTAAGCAAAATGCTTAGTTTATAATTTTATTTACTATGTGTAAGTTAGAAGAACAAGTAAGCTTGAGCCTTGAAACATCAAGGTGAAACTGAAAGCCAATATTTTGTTATCTTTTTATATATGTGATTAAGTTATGTAACATATAGACATAGAAGGCATTCTTAGAAGTGATGTAAATATTTTGGGGTCTAAACTATAATGTTTATAAAATTTAAGTTTTGTATGGATTGTAATCCTATTTTAAACTATTTTAAATGATTAATGCATGCTTGATGTCTCTTTCTAAGGTTGAGACTGTGATATTGAGAATGTTGATGTGGAGTGATAAGATGGATTATAGAGATAGGTTTTGATTAAGAAATATATATATATATATATATATAAATGTTTTTATCAATGCAGGTTACATAGAAGAAAATTTGGGACAGTGCCCAGTACAACTATTATGCAGTCAAAATTTTGGCACGAGGATTCTTACATTGGCTATGTAAGTAGATTTTCTAAAAGTAATTTTTGAACATTCACATTTTTGACAATTATAATATACATGGTCATATATTAGTGAATAAGATATGTGTTATGAGTTTGGATAGCATATTATGTGTTACACACCTTAGTCAGGTTAGGCGACCGATCGGACTGGGTAAGGGGTGTCACATTTGGTGGTATCAGAGATCTGGTTTAGGCATTCCTAGGTAGTGTAAGAGTGTTATAAGGGTTAAGTTTATACATAACATAATTTAATTATATCGAGGCTTATTAATTATTCTTGTGCCTATAGTTATGATGAGAGCACCTCGCCAAGAGGAAGAAGATCAAGCTTCTATGCCCACAGGATAAGAATCTTATAGAATGGCCTCAGTGTCTAGGAGTGTTACTAGACAGGCATCGTCCATAGCTTGAAGTCCACTAGCCTATGTACAGGAGATGCTGCATTTACTAAGATAGGCTACAACGGCTACTCCATCACTAGCTCCATAGCAATTAAAAATTCATTTATCTCTCTAAAAAACTTATCTAGAGAGAGTTAAGAGAATTGGAGCTAAGGATTTTAAAGGAAAAAGGGAAGTGGATTTAGAAATAGTTGAGTATTGGTTGGATCGCACTAAAAAGATAATGAAGTAGATGTGATGTACACTTGCAGAGAAAGTGATATGTGCTATATCCTTACTACAAGAAGAGGCTTCTAAATGGTGGGATGATTTGATTTAGTATAAGATAGAGAATGAGCTAACATGGGATTTTTTCTTAGAGGAATTCTATAAGAAGTATGTACCTAAGTATTACTTGGTTGATAAGAGGTAGAAGTTTATGGACCTTAGTTAGATTCAGAAGACTATGAGAGAATATGAGGACTTCTCTATGCTTAGTCATTGTGTAAAAGATACCATTGCCACAGAAGCTAATAAGTGTAAGAGCTATGAAGATAAAAAAATTTTAATTAGTTAGTGTCAGTTTGCCGATCGATAGAAAAGATGCAAAAGGAGAAGTAAGAGTACTATTAGACAAAAAGAACTTTTGGTCTAGAAGCATCCAATTTTATATAGCAACTAGGAAAGAGATTTAGAGGTGGTTAGCAGTAAGCACCATAATAGTTTTGGAAGCTGAGTTAGTATCAAAAAACAACCTAAGAGAACAAGAATAAGGGCAAGACTGGATAGCAGTCACAAGTAACAAGCACATTAGTTTCCATAGCTAGAGGTGGCTAGGCTCTTCAATGTCTTACTTGTCTTAAATGACACAAGAGGGAGTGTTGAAAGAGTAAGCAAGGAGTATGTTTTGGTTATAGGTCACCGAATCACTTCTTACGTGATTATCCTACCAAGCAGAAGCTGGTCAAAGGTTTATGCACATGTTTCCCTAGGGTCATAAGGGAGACTAAGGTAAGAGGAGAGATAGGATAGAGAAAGGTCAAAGGGATAGAGCATAGTCTAGAGCTAAGCACAAAGCACCAGCCTGACAATATGCAATTAGGGTATGAGAGGAGGCTAACGAGCCAAATGTCATAGCTGGCACATTCTATATCTTTGACTCACCTATATTAGCTTTAATTAATCTAGGGTCTTCACACCCATATGTTTACACACCAAGAGCATGAGATCGAGGGCTAAAGTTAGAACCTATGGACCTATAAATTTTGGTTACTAATGTAATGCTCATGAATTGAGGCTTTATGAATAGTGCTATAG
>CANXYI012272874.1:0-18937 GCA_948208565.1 Hura crepitans | reverse complement strand
TATATATATATATATATATATATGCTTTTGTTTGGATGTTTATGGGTTTGAGACCCTGTGTTTTGTGTATATTAATGTTAATGTTTTAAGGGACCAAAAGGGTCCAGGAGTTGAGTTGTGGTTTGAGAATGGTTTAGAAGTGCTCTTCTTATAGGAAAAATTTTTGGTTTTTCACTCGAGTAGCTATTATACTGCCTATTTTTCTGTAAAATGGATAACAGATGTAAACTAGAGTTTTATTAGACTAAAATAATAGTAATAAAAGGTTATACAGTAATAAACACTAAATAGTCAAGATAGGTCAAAGTTGGTCAAAGTGACATAAGTGTTAAACGAATGGTCCCTAAGGAAATCCAAGGATAGGTGACTTATGAGAAGTGGCAGATTTTGTCTATTTCCTTCGAAAATGGGTAGAGGTTGTTACATTTAGTGGTATCAGAGCAAGTTTAGGTGTTTGTAGGCATACTATACATATGTGCATGAGTTTAAGGTTCTATTTTTAGGTCAAAGCTACACTGCATGAAGCTGATAAGTTTTTTTCTATAATGATATATGATGAGTGAACGGACCCCGCTAGAGCAAGGGGAAGAAATGGCCAATCATGCTCCTACCACCATCCATGGCCTAGAGGTGAGTGTAGCCACACCAGAGTCAAGTGATGCTACTCATTAGCCACCACCTCAGCCACAGCCTTAGGCTCATGCCTTTCCAGTTTTGTTGTAGCAGATTATAAAGTTGTTGAGACATACTGCTGCACCTCCACCACCACCACCACTAGCTCTAGCTCTTGCACCACCTCTACCAGCTCCCTCAACATTACAAACGACTTATTTAGAAAGGGTGGGAGTAGTGGATTTTCTAGGTGTAAGGGAGGATGATGCCATGAGGGTAGAGTATTGGCTAGAGTGGACTAAGAAGATCTTAAAACAATTAAAGTGTATAGAAGAGGAGTGTCTGAAGTGCTCTACTTCTCTTCTGCATGAGGAAGCCTTCCACTAGTGGGAGACAATAAAGAAGAGGAAGGCAATAGTAGAGATTACATAGAGTTCTATAAGAGGTACATTTCAGAGTCCTATAAGGATAAAAGGAGGTAGGAGTTCTTTGATCTAATATTGGCGGAGGTTGGTATTGAAGTATGAGAAAGACTTTGCTCGTTTGAGTAGGTACACAGCAAAATTCATACCTACTAACCACGAGAAGTGCAAAAGGTTCAAAAAGGGCCTCAATGTTGAGTTGAGGATGTAAATTGCTACCACAAAGATTAGAGATTTTTCAAATTTGTTAGCTGCAGCATATGACATGGAAGACATGCTACAAGAGAAGAGGGAGCCATTCTAAAGAAAAAAACCCTTCACAGCTGGTTAGACTGGTTCAACCCTAGGAGGGGGAAAGAGATAGAGGGACTTCTAGCCTAGTTAGCAGTCCTAAAGATTGTTGGGACAATAGTCTCAGAGGCAAGCTCCATCTCAGAGGTTTGGTTAGGCTTTTTGTTTTAGGCCTTGACCATTACAGTAGGCCTCAAGTGCTCCGGTATCTATAGCTAAAAGTGTACCTCTGACATGTGAGAGTTGCCAAAGGAGACACTGGGGTTAATGTTGGTAGTACAAAAGAGTGAAGTGCCTTGTATGTGGAGCTAAAGATCACTTCTAGAGGGATTGTCCTTAGAAAAAATTAGAGGTGGCACAAATTCAGGCATCAACTGCAGCAGCACCTAGCTGAGGACCAAGGTAGTAGAGACAAGAGTAGCCAAGCACTAGTCAGAGGATGAGGTTAGAGGCTAGAGCTTCAGCACGGCAATATGCTATCTATGCTTAGGAGGAAGCTAAAGCACTAGACATCATTGTTAGTACTTTCTCTTTATTTGATGCATCAGTGTTAGATTTAATTGATCCTAGATCAACACACTCCTACATTTGCACCACACAAACATAAGATAGGGGACTAGAGCTAGAGTTTATAGACTTAGACATCTAAGTGAGTAACCTGATTGGGTAAAGTGTGATGGTGAACATAGTTTATAGGCAAAGTCCTCTGATAATTTAAGATCAAACTTTTCTAGTAGATCCAATAAAAACTTCCCTTTCATGAGGTTAAGGTCATACTGGGTATAGACTGGCTGTTAGAGCATAAAGCAGTGATTGATTATGAGAGAAAAAGGTTAAGTCTGCAAACCATAGAGAAGTAAGAGGTGACAATTATGGGTAAAAGAGACTCCCTATCTAATATCATTTTAGCCATTATAGCCAAGTGACTCATTCGGAAGGGATGTAAAGCCTTCTTAGATTCTATGGTAGACACTAGTACCACAACCCCTAGCCTTGATCAAATACCAGTTGTGTCTGAATTCCTTGATGTGTTCTAAATGAGTTACCAGGGTTACCTCCACATTGAGAGTTAGACTTCGAGACTGAGACATATCCTAGCATAAACCCAGTATCTATTACACCATATAGGATGGCACCAGTAGAGTTAAAAGAGTTAAAGGTACAGTTGCAAGAACTGTTAGATAAAGGCTTTATTAAGCCTAGTGTTTGACCCTAGGGAGCACCTGTATTGTTTTTAAAGAAGAAAGACAGGTCGCTTCGATTGTGCATTAATTATAGGCAACTGAATAAAGTGACAGTTAAGAATAAATATCTATTGCCTAGGATTGATGATCTCTTTGGTCAATTACAGGGTGCCAGCATCCTTTCCAAGATAGATTTAAGATCAAGATATCACTAATTATTGATCAAGGAGAGTGACATCCCTAAGACTGCCTTCAGAACTCGATAAGGGCATTATAAGTTCCTAGTGATGCCATTTGGGCTCACTAATGATTGGTACCCTTTATAGATCTGATAAATTGGATCTTCAAGCCTTACTTAGATCAATTTGTTGTGGTGTTCATAGATGATATCTTAGTGCATTCTAGAACTCGAGAGGAACATGAACAACACCTTAGAATTATATTGCAGACCTTTAAGGAGAGGTAGTTGTATACTAAGTTAAGCAAATGTGAGTTCTGGTTAGAAGAAGTAGCCTTTTTAGGTCATATTCCTTCAGTCAAGGATATTAGAGTAGACTCGAGCAAGATTAAAGCTGTGTTAGAGTAAAATCCTCTTAAGAATGTAACTGAGATTGGGAGTTTCCTAGGATTGGCCAGATACTATCCAAGGTTTGTGAAAGGCTTTTCAATGATTGTAACTCCATTAACATGGTTGATAAGAAAGGATATAAAGTTTGAGTGGGATGATAAGTGTAGGCTAGCTTTAATAGATTGAAAAGGATGTTCATAGAGGCTCCTATCCTTACTCAGCTAAAACAAGGGAAAGAGTTCGTGATACACATTAATGCCTCACATAACGGACTTGGTTGTGTATTGATGCAAGAAGGTAAAGTGATTGCATATGCCTCCAGGCAATTGTAGCCTTATGAGAAGAACTATCCCACACATGATTTGGAATTAGCTGCCATTGTATTTACATTGAAAGTGTAGAGACATTACCTTTATAGAGAAAGATGTTACATCTACACCGACCATAAAAGTCTAAGGTACTTACCCATAGAGAAGGAGTTGAATCTTAGACAATGGTGAAGGATAGAGTTAATTAAGGATTATGATTGCTTAATTAACTACCATCTAGGAAAGGTCAACATTGTTATAAATGCCTTGAGCAAGAAGCTCATTGCCACCCTGAAGCTTATGCATGCCAGAGTAGAGTATACAATAAAACATGTAATTTTGGCTAAAATGTAGGTTAAATCTAACTTTAGGTAGCAAATAAAGGAAGCCCAATTGAGAGATGAACATATGGTGCAGACTATAAGTAAAGTGAAAGAGCAAAAGATGACAGGATTTAAGTTAAGTAATGATAGACGCTTATACTATCAGCATAGGCTGTGTGTGCCAAAAATGGATAGATTGAGAGTGCAAATCTTAAAAGAAGCTCATGAAGCTCCATATTCCATACACCTAGAAAGCACAAAGATGCATCTCGATTTGAAACCCCATTATTGATGGCTTGGAAGAAAGTGAGAGGTAGCTGAATATGTGGCCTAATGTCTAACTTGTCAACTGGTGAAAGCTAAACACTAAGTTCCTTTTGGATTGTTACATCCAATAGCAATACCAGAATGGAAATAGAAGAAGATTACGATGGATTTTGTGATAGGGTTGCCATTGACTAGAAATAAATGTGATGCTATATGGGTGGTAGTGGATAGATTGACAAAGACAACTCACTTCATACCAGTAAGGATGGATTATTCCTTAGAAAAGTTGGCTCGACTATACATCAATAAGATTATGCAATTACATGGAGTACCAATAGCCATTATTTCAGATCAAGACCTGAGGTTAACTTTCAGATTTTGGAAGAAGTTACAAGAAGCATTAGGTACTTGATTGACATACAGCACATCATTTCATTCTCAAATGGATGGACAGTCAAAATGGGTGATATAGGTATTAGAGGATATGTTGCATAGCTATGTATTAGAGTTTAGAGGCAATTGGGATTAATACCTATCATTAGTTGAGTTTGCATACAACAACAACCACCAAGTTAGCTTAAGAATGGCACTTTATGAAGCATTATATGGTAGAAGGTGTAGAACTCCCCTTTGTTAGAGTGAAGTGGGGGAAGTAAGATTGTAGAATCCAACTTGATCAGAGATATAGAGGAGAAAGTTAAGATTATAAGAGATAAATTGAAAGCCACTTTAGATCGACAAAAATCATATGCTGATTTGAAACGGTGAGACATCGAATATGAAGTCGATGATCAAGCATTTTTAAAAGTGTCATCGTGGAAGAAGATGCTTAGATTTGGTAAGAAAAGGAAACTTAGTCCTAGATTCATTGGGCCTTATGAGATCACAAAATGAGTGGGACCCTTAGCATATAAATTAGCATTACTACTTGAGTTACAGCAAATTCACAACATCTTTAATATATTAATGCTAAGGCGATATAGATCAGGTCCTTCACATGTAATAGCCATTGAGGAGATAAAAGTATAGCCGGACTTGACATATAAGGAAGAACCGATACAAATTCTAGCTAAAAAAGTGAGGCAGTTGAGGAACAAGTCAATTCCCCTAGTGAAGGTGTTATGGAGGCACATCAACACAACAGATGCCATATGGAAGAGTGAGGAACAGATGAAGGCCCAATATCCACATCTCTTATCATCAGGTAATTTCGAGGATAAAATTCCTTAAAAGGGGAAGAATTCTAACACCTATAAGTCTAATATTTATGAATAGTACCTCCCTAGCATAAATTGTGTTCCTTGTAAGTCGAGGCACCTTCATAAGACCAAAAAGGGGCGTATTGGCCATAAAACTTTGACAGGCTAGAAAATGGACAAAATGAAAGAATTTAAAATTTTATCAGAACCAATAAATCATTTTGGGTCAAAAACTAGTGAATAGGGAGACAAAATGAGGTTATGCAAGGATAACCTCGGGATGTGCCCAGAAGGACTCGAAAATACCATACTCTGAATCTTAAAATTTTCAATTAACATGATAGAGAAGGAATTTTAATTTTTTGAGGCCGTTTGATATTTTTTTCTAAATATTTTATTCTAGCAGGTGAATAGTGCTTAAAAGTCAATAGTGGAATTTTGACTTGAAATTTTACATGGGCCTTAATGACACTAATCAAGGATTTTTAAAACTAAAATGAGCACTTTTGGAGGTCGAGATAATTTTTTGCTAATTTCTAAAATTAAAAAAAAACTAAGAGAAAACGGACTATTGGATTACCACGTGTCACAATCTGAGCAATCCGCCTACCCCTATATAAAGGCCCACACATGTGAGGAGGTCACATGTGTGAACCCATCATCTTCTCTCCCAAATTCCTCAAAAACTGATGCCATCTTTCTCTCTCTCCTCCATCTTTTTTTCTCTTTCTCTCTCCTTTCATCACTAAAAATCATAAAAATTTATATGGATTAAACCCTCCATGATCTATAAAATTCAAATCAAGTGGAAATTCTTCCATATCTAGCCTAGAGAGAGATATCCAATTTGGTGAATAGTGACAAATTTTTTAGTAAGTGTTTTATTTCATTTTTTATTTTTGTTTTAGGTAGTTTAGAGTGTTTCAAGAGATTTCATGGTCTTAGATTTTCATTTGGAATTATATAGAATTTTTGAGGATTTTCTAAGTTGAAAATTTTGTATGTTTAAAGTAAAAAGTGAACCTTAAAGGAGAGCACCCATCTAGGCATCAAAGTGGTGGAGAAAAGGGTGTTTTTACACCTTAGGTATGTGGAATGGATTCAATTTATGTATGTCATATGATTTGGCATGAATTTGCATGTGTACATATGTATAGAAATGAAGATTCTTAGTGTTAGGCATGACATTGATGTGAATTAATAACATGAGTATGTTAATGATGTAAAAGTAACATGGTATGCATAATTTTAGGGAAAAGAAACTAGGTGTATGTGTGTGTATGGTGTATGGCCGAATGGTGTGCATGAATGGCACGGTATGTGTGTTTTATGGATATGACATCTTAGGCATGGCATTGGCATTCAAATGATGTGCATAAATAGTATTTGGAAAGTTAATAACAATATTAAGATGTATGGTATGTCAATTGGGAAAATATTGACCTAAATAGAAGTGAAATATGGACATAAAGTAGAAGGAATAAATGCTTATTATATATGTGTAAATTTTGGGCATGAGAATGAGAAATGGTTCCTTAATGATAATGGGATGAAATGGATACAGAGACGATGGATTAAAGGTTGGTATGCTTAGTGCTATAGAAGGCACAATGTGGAAAAATGACCAAATGAATAGTAACCTACTCGTAAAATGACAAATGAATAGTAACCTTACGATGAAAGACCTAAAATGTGAACTTGTGTGAACTGTCATGTTAAATGGAATTGAATGTTGTGATTGACATAAAGTAAAGTAAAAAGTAATTATAGATGATATAATTAAGTAAGGAATAGTGATTTGGCCCATCAGTTAGATACCCACTAGATGGGTTGATTGTTTAACTAGGGAATTAGCAACTACTAGGCAGTTTGGTCCTTTTGGGGCCATTGTTGTTTGATGTGATGGTGGGTGTAGTCACCGAGGTTTTGAGATTGAACCCTGCACACTCAGGTATTAGGAGGTTAACCTAGACTGATCCTTGGTACCTATTAACTATCTGTGAACATTAGGAGGTCTTATGGGGCTGATCCATACTATCCCACTTGTAGATATTGGGAGGTTTATGGGTTAATCCTTAGTATCTACCAATTTAGTATTGGGAGGTCTATGAACTGATCCCTACTATCGAGCCAAATAGGTGCAGCTACCAAGGTCTAAAATATGGGCCACTGCATAGGATTGATCCTACTATCTGGTGTCATAAAGTGCCGTCTATCTATTATAAGCCTAAACTATATTAAGCTTAACCATGATAACAGTATATGAAATTGGAATTGATATATGAAATGTTGCATGGGTTAAATTAATCAAATAGGATAAATGATTTATGATTGGTTACTTGCATAATAAGGCATTAGGAGATAAGATATATAAAATGGCATTTAGTATGATATTTTACATGAGTAGGATTGAAATGTTTATGCACATGTGTACATAACTCATATGTGTGTCTGCATGTATGACATACCTTTATTGTGTCTATTCCACCACTGAGTGCATACTCAGCGTGTCAATGTTTCGATGCACAAGCTATAGATGGGGTAGCAGTCCAACTTCAGCAGTGCCAGTGTAGCTGACCCTGAGTCCTTCTTAGAATATTTTTTATACTTTTTGTGGTTTTGTTAGTAACTTATGTATATTGGGTATAGCATTAGTTAGTGTATGTATATTATAAAATTCAGATGGTTGAACTAAATGGCTATAGAAACCTAACTTTTATGGATATATGTATATGCTTTTGTTTGGATGTCTTTGTGTTTGAGACCCTGTGTTTTGTGTGTGTCGATGTTGCTAATGTTTTGGGGAGTTGGAAAGGTCCGAGAGTTGAGTTGTGGTTTGAGAATGGTTTAGAAGTGCTTTTCTAGAAGGAAAAATTTTTGGTTTTTCACCTGAGTAGCCGTTATGCTGCCCAATTTTTTGTAAAATTGATAACAATCATAAACTGGAGTTTTATCATACTAAAATAGGCATTAATAAGATGTTATATAGTAATAAACACTAGATAATCAAGATAGGTCAAAGTTGGTCAAAGTGACATAAGTGTTAAACGAATGGTCCCTGGAGAAATCCAAGGATGGGTGACCTATGGGAAGTGGCTCCTTTTGTTTGTTTCCCTCAAGAATGGGCATGGGGTGTTACAAGATGTAATTTGGGAAATTTAATTAAACTACAAGACATACTGATCATGATGTAATAAAACTAACTTATACATGATAGAATGGCATGTAACTGGATCTACATATTCACATGACTAGCCTAATTTGTGACTATTGCACAATTATGTGTGTGGCATACATCCATTACATTAAATTCACCACTGAGTTATAACTGATGCACAGGTTGTAGATAGTAGAAGCGGTCCAGCCTTGACATGTATAGTGTAGCTTATCAACCTTTTGGGGTACATTTTTGTCTTTTTGTGGGCTTGTGTAGTGTTAGACACTCATGCATAGCAGAGGGTTAGGCCTAGAATGTGAATGTACCTAAAAACATGTTTTAAGATACTATAATCCATAAATGATGAACTAGACTACTAAATGGATGTTTGTACTTATATTTTACATAGATATGTATATACTACTGCATGTCTGAATAATAGTGGGTCTAAGACCCTATGATATATGAATGTGTGCTAAGAGTGATTGTTTGATTAAGGGACCAGATAGGTCCAGGCATTGGTGATACTATTGATGATGAATATATAAGTGCTTTTAATAGGTTTGAAATTTTGGTTTTTGACCTGAGTAGCCATTATACTGCCCAAATTTCTATGAGATGTATTTCTGTCCTATAAAATGATTTTAATAGTCATTGGTAGATATTATAAGAGTGACATAATATCATAATACAAAAATAATGATAACACAACACCAAGATAGACAAGGCTACATATGTTAATTGAATGGCGGCTGGGGTGAGAACATGATAGGTGACCTACGAGAAGTGGCATTTCCTATTGAGTTCTTTTAGGGATTAGGCAAGGGGTGTTACATTAGGTGGTATTAGAGCCAGTTTAGGCATTTTTAGGGCTAGTATGCATAAGTGTCATGGTTTAAGGTTCTGTACCCTATAAAGATACACTATATGAGGCTGATTGTGTGTTCTATTGTAGTTAGGCATGATGAGTGAATTGACCCCACTAGAATGAAGGGAAGAGGTGGTAAGCCATGCTCCCACTACTATACATGGACCAAAAATGAGTGTAGTGATTCCAGTGTCAAGTGATATAGTACACTAGCCATAGGCACAGGCTTCACTAGCACTCTTATAGGAGATTGTAGATTTGTTGAGGCATACATCTACTATTTCTCCACCACCTCCTCTACTAGCTCTAACACCACCCCCAGCTACCTTACAAAAGACCTACTTGGAAAGAGTAAAGAAGATGGGAGCTTTGGATTTTTTAGGTTCAATGGAGGATGATGTTGCAAGGGCCGATTATTAGCTAGAATGGACTATCAAGATATTAGAGCAACTTAAGTGTACTTCTAAGGAGAGTCTGAAATATGCCACCTCACTCTCTAGGAAGAGGCTTTCCACTAGTGGGACACCACACGGAGACAAAAAGCTATAGCTAATTTGACTTGGGAGTTCTTTCTCTAAGAATTTTGGAAGAGATATATACCTAAGTTCTATAAGGATAAAAAGAGGCAAGAATTTTTAGACCTGAAATAAGGAAAGAGGTCAGTGTCAAAGTATGAAAAAGACTTTACTAGATTGAGTAGGTATGCGGAGGAGTTTATACCCACAGAGGAGGAGAGATGTAAAAGGTTTAAAAGGGCCTTATTGTAGAATTGTTGATGCAGATTGCCACTACTCAGATTTAAGATTTTTTCGCACTAGTATTAGCTACATATGCCATGAAAGAGATGGTTAAGGAAAAGAGGGACATTTTCTAGAAGAAAAGACCATTCACAGTTGGTCAGACTAGTTTAACACCTGGGGTAGGCAAGAAGCAGAAAGAGTCCCAAGCCACACGATAGTCCTAAAGGCAGGGACAAGGTCAAAAGTTAGGTCATACATCTCAATCTAGGCCTTGACCTCCATAGCAGGCCTTCAGTGTCCCAGTATCCATAGTAAGGAGTGCACCAAATGTATATGGGATATGTAGCAAAAACATTGGTGAACGTGCTGGTAGACCAAACCCAAAGAATGTTTTATGTGTGAAGCTAAAGACCATTATCTGAGAGATTGCCCGAAGAAGCAAGCTAATGCCATATAGTTGCAGGCTTCCTCCCTAGCACCTAGTAGAGGATAAAAAGAGGGCAAGGATGATAAGCCAAGCCCTAACAAAAAGATAAGATCTAAGACACAAGCTCTAGCTTACTAGTATGCCATTTGAGCTCATGAGGAAGCAGAGGCACTAAACGTGATTGCTAGTACATTTCCTTATTTCATTTACCTCTTTTGGCTTTGATAGATCTAGGATCCACACACTCATATATTTATACTGCACAAACACAAGATAAAGGATTAGAATTAGAACATATAGATATGGACATCTTGGTGAGCAACCTAATTGGGTAGAGTGTGATAGTGAATCGAGTATACAGACACTATCCTCTGATGATTCAAGACCAAGTGTTTTTAGCTGATCTTATTAAACTTCCCTTCATTGAGTTTGACATTATTCTAGGTATGGACTAGTTGTCTCAATATAAGGCGATAGTTGATTGTGAGAAAAATAGGCTTACTCTCAGAACAGTTGAGGGATATAAGGTGATAGTAGTCAGTGAGAGGATTACTTTGCCTAATATTATTTCAATTGTGTTGGCTAGGTAACCCATTTGAAAGGAATGTGAAGCTTACCTAGCTCATGTAATTGACACTAATAACACACCACCAAGCCTTGATCAAATACCTATGGTATTAGAATTCCTCAATGTGTTCCCAAATAAGCCACTAGGTTTAGCCCCACAGTGAGAGCTAGATTTTGAGATTGAGGTGTATCCAGGTACCACTCCTATGTCTATTACACCGTATCATATGGCACCTACAAAATTGAGGAAGTTAAAGGTTTAGCTACAGGAATTGTTAGATAAAGGCTTTATTAGGCCGAGCACTTCACCTTAAGGATCACCCATTTTGTTTATAAAGAAGAAAAATGGGCCGCTTCGATTGTGCATTAACTACAGATAGTTGAATAAGGTGACAATCAAGAACAAGTACCTATTGCCTAGAATTGATGACCTTTTTGACTAGCTTAGGGGTGCCAGTGTGTTTTCCAAGATAAATTTGAGATCAGGGTATCATCAGTTGTGGATTAAGGAAGTTGATATTTCAAAAATTGCTTTTAGAGCTAAATATGGGTACTATGAGTTCTTAGTGATGCCATTAAGACTCACTAATGCCCCTACTACTTTCACAAACTTAATGAACAAGATCTTTAAACCCCACTTAGACTAGTTTGTAGTAGTGTTTATTGATGATATTCTCAAATACTCTAAGAGTCAAGAGGAACATGAACAACACTTGAGAATAGTATTGCAAACCTTGAAAGAGAAGTAGTTATATGCTAAGTTAAGCAAGTGTGAGCTTTGGCTAAATAAAGTAGCCTTTTTAGGCCATATAGCACCAGTAGAAGGTATTAGAGTTGATTTAAGCAAAGTCAAAGCTGTGTTGGAGTGGAATCCTCCTAAGAATGTGACTGAGATCTAAAGTTTCCTAAGATTAGCTAGCTACTATGAGAGATTTGTAAAAGGCTTCTCAATGGTTGCAGCATCACTAACTAGACTGTTGTGAAAAGATGTGAAATTTTATATGGGATTACAAATGTCAAGCAAGCTTTGATAGGTTAAAGGTGATGTTAACTGAAGCCCTTATTCTCACTTAAGTAGAATAGGGGAAAAACTTTATGGTTTACAGTGATGTGTCCCATAATAGACTTGGATGTGTATTGATACAGGAAGGTTAGGTGATTGCTTATGCTTTAAGACAATTGAAGCCACATGAAAAAAATTACCCCACACATGATCTGGAGTTAGCTGCAATTGTGTTTGCATTAAAAGTGTGGGGGCACTACTTATATGGTGAAAAGTGCTATATTTACACTAATCACAAAAGTCTAAAGTATCTTTCCACATAGAAAGAGTTGAGTTTGAGGCAGTGACATTGGATAGAGTTGATAAAAGACTACAATTATTTGATTGACTACCATAGAGGAAAAGCTAATGTGGTAGCAGATGCATTGAGTTGGAAGTTCATTGCTGCCATGAAATCCATGAATACAAGCATGGAATATACATCAAATGATGCAATCTTAGCCAAGTTATAGGTGAAACCTAATTTCACATAACAAGTGAAAGAAGCATAGATGCGAGATGAACAATTGATGTAGATAATGAGTAAAGTCAAAGAGGGGAAGACCACTAACTTTAAGCTTAAAGAAAATAGTTGTCTCTAGCACCATGATAGATTGTGTGTACCTGAGGTAGATGAACTAAGGACATTGACTTTAAGGGAAGCATATACAGCTCTGTATGCTATCTACCTAAGAAGTACAAAGATGTACCTTGATTTAAAGCCTCATTATTGGTGGCCATGAATGAAATGAGATGTGGTAGAGTATGTAGCTCGATGCTTGACATGTTAGCAAGTGAAAGCTAAGCATTAAGTTCCCTCAAATTATTATACATGATAGTAATTCCAGAGTAAAAATGGGAAAAGTTACTATGGATTTTATGATTGGCTTGCTAATGATGAGAAATAAATGTTATATAGTATGGGTGATTATGGATAGGTTAACTACGACAACCCACTTTATTCCAATCAGAATGGATTATTCCTTGGATAGATTAGCACAATTGTATATAGATGATATTGTGAGATTATATAGAGTGCCAATTGCCATTATCTCTTATCGAGATCATCATTTCACTTTTAGATTTTGGAAGAAGTTACAAGAAACTTTAAGTACCTGCTATGCTTTTAGCACTATTTTTAATCCATAGATAGATGGGAAATTAGAATACATAATATAAGTATTGGAAAATATGTTACGCAGCTATGCCATTGAATTCAAAAAAAGTTAGGATCAGTATTTATCCTTAGCAAAATTTGCCTATAACAATAGCTATCAAACTAGCTTAGGCATGGCTCCGTATGAGGTACTATATGGTAGAATGTGTAGAACTCCTCTTTATTAGAGTGAAGTAGGTGAGAGTAAACTTATGGGACCTGATTTGATCAAAAAAACAAAGGAAAAGGTTAGAATCATAGGGAACAGGTTAAAGACTGTGACAAATTGACAAAAATAGTATGTTAACCTAAAAAGGAAAGACGTTAAGTATGAAGTGGGTGAGAAAGAGTTCCTAAAAGTGTCAACATGGAAAAAGATGCTTAGGTTTGGCAAAAAGGGAAATTGAGCCCCAGATTCATTTGTCCATACAAGATTATAGAACGTGTGGGACTAGTAGCTTATCGACTAGCCTTACTACTTGATTTATAATAAATGCATGATATATTCCATATTTCAATGCTGAGGTGATATCAATAAGATCTTTTGCATGTCATAGCTATAAAAGAGATCCAAGTGCAGCTAGATTTAACCTTTGTAGAGGAACTAGTATAGATCCTAGCTAGAGAGATCAAATAGCTAAGGAATAAAGCTCTACCACTAGTAAAAGCATTGTGGAAGCATCATAAAATAGAAGAAGCCACCAGGGAAAGTGAGGAGTAGATGAAGGCTTAATATCCATAGCTATTCTCATTAGGTAATTTCAAGGACGAAATTCTTTAAAGGGGAAGGATTGTAATGCCCGTAACACTCAATTTCTTAAATAGTACATTCGAGGCATGAATAGTGTCTCCCGGGAAGTCGGGGCACTCTGTGATGGCCAAAAAGGAAAGTACTAATCATAAAACTTCAACGAGCTAGAAAATAATGAAAATGAATTAATTAAAACTTTTATTAGAACCAATAAATCATTTTAGATCAAGAACTAGTGAACAGTGACTTTAGTTGAGTTTATGCCGAGACAACTTTGAGATGTACCCAAATGGACCTAAAAATACTATACCCTAAAGCTCAAAAATTCCAATGAGTCTATTGGTGAAGGAATTTTAATATTATGAGGTCATTTGATATTTATTCAAAATTTCATAATTATGTGAGCGAATAGTAACTCTAGTTCTTAAAGGAGTTTTGACCTAAGATTTTATGGGGCCCTTAATAGGCATTATTGAGAATTTTGGCACTAAAATCATGATTTTTGGAGGTCTAAAGAAATTATTTTGAATTTATGAATTTTAAAAGAAAATCAAATTAAAATGGGTTGTTGGATCGCCATGTGGCATGATTCGAGCCATCCAACCACTTAATATAAAAGGTTTAGCACATGTGGGAGTGTCATATGTTCCAAACACCTTCATCCTCCTCTACCTCCATAAATGGCTGATGCCATCTCCATATAAGCTCCTCTACCATTTTTTTTCTTTTCTTTTTCCTCACACACCTAAACTCTATAAAAATTATACAAGTCTTTACTTATACAACCTATTAAAGCTATTTTGAGTGACAAAATTGAGAAATAGTGGATAGAAAGTGAGATTTAGACAAGGGGTAAATAGTAACATTTTTTAGTGTAAGGCTTTTAATGCCACTTTTTATTTTGGTTTTAGATAGCATTAAGTGTTCTAAAAATAACCATGTGCTTAGACTTTAATTTAGAGTGGTGTAAAATTTTTGAGAATTTTTCTAATCCTTTAGTGTATGTTTTAGGTTAAGGAAAAAAATTGGCGAGGAAAGCCATTCAAGGGAGTAAAGTGTTGAGAAAGGGTGTTTTCACACCCTAGGTATGGGAATTAAATGTAATCTATGTGTGTTATGATGTGTGTGCATGAATATGTGCATGTGAGTGTGTATGGAAGTAAGATTGGTATGTATGTATGCATGTTTGATGTAAAATAAGTATGTGAGTATGTTAACATGAAAATTAGGAGCTTATATGCATGACTAGTATGGAAGAAAACCATGTGCATGTTTGTGTTCATGATATGGCTGAATGGTGCATGATGGCATTATGAAGTATGCTTATGGGTGTGGTAAGTAATGACATGGTAATTGGACAACAAGGTGAACATAAAGTATATTTATAATGAAAGAATTGGTAAAGAAAAGAAAGAATGGCAATTATGCATTGTATAGGCTAAAATGTGATAATGTGTTTTAAGAATGTATGTATGTGTGAAAGTGGTCATTTATTGTATGATAATATGGCATGAAATGGATGAATGCAAGTAGATATGATGCTAAGTGATGGCATTATAGTGACATTGATACATGGAAATTTTGATGATGACGAGGTAAAATATTAAGGCAATTGGAACGAATAGTTTAGTGACGATGATATGAGAATGGAAATTATGAAATTAACCAAATGAATAGTGTTTTGCTCATAAAGTAACCCGTAACTGTGAAGATGTGTTTAAGTGCAAGCGTGCACATCAATGTGAGCATTATGGTGATATTATGATTGTTAATAAATGACCTATAACTGTGTAAATAAATTCATAATAAAAATTGGTCCATATCAGTTAGACACCCACTAGATAGGTTGACCGGTCAATTAGGGAGTTAGCAGCTGCTAGGAGTTTTAGTCCTCTTAGGCCATTACTTGTATGATTGAGATTGTAGGTTTAGCCACCGAGGTTCTATTCGTGAACCATGAACACTCGGGTATTAAAAGGTCTATATGTGTTTATCCCTGCTTACCCATTTCATCTATGGACGTGGGAGGTCCCACGGGATTAATCTTTACTATCTACCTAAGTTGTCGACTAGGATTTGAGAGGTTCCATAGGGCTAATCCCTACTATCCCTATTGCTATTGTTGGGAGATCCACTAGGATTATTCCCTACCACTTCGATTTGGAAGGTTCTCAAGAACTTATCCCTGTTATTGGATAGAGTTAGATAGGTACAGCTACCGAGGTCTAAAATATGAGCCACTGTATAATCTAGATCCCACCATCTGGTATTTATAAGTACAGTCTTTCTAGTATGGGCCTAAAATAGAATAATGGAAATAAATATACACAGTAATGACTAGAATGAACTTATGATATACGAGGCATGATTATCAATATTAGATATAATTTGGGAAATTTAATTAAACTACAAGACACATTAACCATGATGTAATAAAACTAACTGATACATTATAGAATGGCATGTAACTAGATCTGTATATTCATATGACTTGCCTGATGTGTGACTATTGCATAATTTTATGTATAACATACATCTATTACATTAAATTCACCATGGAGTTATACTCAACATGTCGGTGTTTCGATGCGCAGGTTGTAAATAGTAGAAGCGGTGCATCCTCGATGTGTACAGTGTAGCTAATTACATTTCTATCTTTTTGTTGGCATGTGTAGTGTTAGACACTCATGCATAATAGGAGGTTGAGTCTAAAATGTGAATGTAACTAAAAACATATTTTGAGATAATGTAATTTATAAATGATGAACTAAACTACTTAATGGCTATTTGTACTTATATTATACATAGATATGTATATACTACTGCATGTCTGAATAATGGTGGGTCTGAGACCCTGTGATATATGAATGTGTGTTGAAAGTGACTATTTGATTGGGGGACTAAAAGGGTCCAGGCGTTGATGATGCTATTGATGATGAATGTAAAAGTGTTTTTAAGAGCTTAAAATTTCGATTTTTCACCCGAGTAGCCGTTATGTTGCCCAAATTTCTATGAGTTGTATTTCTATCCTATAAAATGGTTTTAATAGTCATTGATAGATATTATAAGATTGACATAATATTAGAATATAGAAATAATGATAACACAACACCAAGATAGACAAGGCTACAAGTGTTAAATGAATGGTAGCTGGGGTAAGAACAGGATAAGTGACTTACAGAAAGCACCATCTCCTATCGAGTTCCATCAGGGATCAGGTAGGGGGTGTTACATATATGCACACACAATTAACATTAATTTTTTTTTTTATGAATATTACATTTATTCATTTATTTTCTTTATTTATTTAACCATATTATATTAACCTAATTTATCTTTACTTAATTTAAACACTAATTATTCTTATTTAAATATGACATACTTAAACAAATATTTTCAAACCAATATATTATATTATATTATATTATATATATATATATATATATATATATGTATACTTATGTCAAAAGTCATGTATTCGTCATCTAATTACTTAAACTAATCTTATCATTATTTATTAATATAAATGAATTATTTAACCTAAATTATGCTCATCTTATACATAAAATAAAATAGTGCATTTTCTTATCCATATTATACTTAATACCATTTTTTAACCATCCATTTAGTGCATTTTCAATACATGTTGACTCTGCCTTTAACATACCATAATTTATAATTTATACCAACCCAATCACACACACACAGACACACATATATATTTCCATAATACATACATTATGCCAACATAATATACATACTTAATTCATTTTATTTACACTATATTCAAGCCAACCTTGATTTAATCCTACCAATATACATCATATATCATTAAATTTCTACAATTTCATATTAACATACACTTATTCAATAATTTCACCATTAACATAAACTAACTACCATACAACCATATATGATTATCTTAATCAACTCCTCCATTATACCAAATTAACTACTTAAGTCATGTTAAACACATTCACAAGCCTCAAATTTGCCTTCAACATGAATTTATTCATAACATAATCATAAAATCAATTAATTTCATTCATACACATATACACATGCATATATTTCATTAAATACAATTACTTATGAGTTCATTTGCATCCAAATTGCCCTTCCACACTATTAATTTTCTTATCCCATGCTCACCACTAAAATTCACTATAAACATAATGTAATTTTCATTAGAAAATTCATACTTGCCCCAAACTCCAAATCAACACCAAAATCACTTATTTTGGCTCTAAAAATAACCTAAAAATTTGATAAACCTAAAAAATAATCAACTTACCACTATATGGTATTTGAAACTTTAAACTTCTCTAAACTTGAATCTCACCAAATCTTCAATGTTTTGCTTTTTTTTCACCATTTTAGGCTTTAGAAAGGTGTTAGATGAATTCTACACCTTTAGTTTGGAGGGCATAAGAGCATTTTAGGGAGAAGAGAGAGAAAAATCATGGTTATGGTGGATCAATGGAAATTTTGGTTAAGAAGGTGTAGGCGGAAGATGAAGTTTATGATTATCTACAAAAATTCTAGATGTTTCAACCCTATATATACCCTTATTCAATGGCCAAGATCATGCCACTTAAAATCCAATGTTTATGATTAATTATAGGGTATTTTAATGCATAAAAATTCAATTTTATTTATAAGGGCTTTAAAAATTTCATTCTTATTACCAAAAATTCAAAAATACTTTAATTAGTACCTCCATTGAATTTCATAATTTTTGACTCAGTAGAACCTATTAGACCAGTAAATCACCATTTTAATTAACATAAATAAATTATTTTCCCTTGTCAAAAATTTCTAACCTTAGTACCATTGGCTTAGTTAGAATTTTTGACCACCAAGTCATGCTATTTTTAGATTTTTTTAAGCTTAATTTAGATATTTTATCATTCAGCCAACTAGATTACTATTCATCAGGACACTATAATTCAATCTTTTTTTTATTTATTTAACCACTTATATGACCTCAAATGGTTCCCAAATTTTACTATATACTATCTTTTAATTAATACTTATTTTTGGTATAAAAAACCT
>CANXYI012272715.1:0-11792 GCA_948208565.1 Hura crepitans | reverse complement strand
ACAAAAGTCATTTTCAATTCTAAAATCATATTCGTGAATTTTTTGTGTCTTATATGCCAACATGCACATTACAAACATAAACAATGCATTTTATGGCATATTTATCAAGACATTTATTAGATCATCAATTTATTTTTGTTTAATCGGCATAAGGCATCACATGCATGAAATTCTATTCTCCACTCAACATTTATGCCAAAAATCACCATTTGCATAATTTGACCATTTATAGGCCATAAGAGATGGTAAAAAGTCATACCGAACTCATATATTGCAACAAGTAGTGACACACCTATTTCACAGTCATAAGTGCCATAACAAACATCATAGATGTCCATATCAGTATTTTTAGGTTTATACACATATAATCACAATACATACTCATTTGAATAATAATAAACTTATTCATGCATCTCGAGACCAGTTTCTAAGTCATTAAATCAAATTATGCCTATAGGTCACTTATTAATGCCAATTTAACATGCAAACTTAATTATGCCATTATTAAGCCATTTTAATAGTTTAATCGATGTCCATATCCATAAGACAACTAAACAAGACTAGATAATGGAATTACTTAGGCCCGAAGGGTCTTCACATTCGAAGATGCGCAACTTAGGCCCGAAGGCTCTCATGCCATATAAGTGAACTTAGGCCCGTAGGCTCTCATACCACAAAAGTAAGTAAACTTAGGCCTGTAGGCTCTCACACCTTAGGCCTATAGCCTCTCATACATATCAGCAAGTAAATCTTAGGCCCGAAGGCTCTCATGCCCATTGGCATGTAAATCAATGACCCATAGGTCTTATACTTGAAGGTATGCTAGTAACCGCTACAATCCTAGTTGACCGATCAACCTATCTAAACTAGGTTGTCTAACTATATAGGAATCATTAAACATTTTGTTATGTGTCAAATTACCCGATTTCATATTTCATTTCATTATATTAACATAAAAATTATCATCGCCCTCAATGCACCATTGCATGGCCTTTACATGTATAAATGGCCAACTTAGGCCTACTGATGTCCATTACACCTATAGGGTCTATTTCACGAGGTGTAATGTCATCAGAATATTCAACATATCAATATGCCACATGAAGACACAATTATCAATGCAAATATTCATAACACACGAATTTTCCATATTTGCTTACAATTTACCATTTCATGCTTCATCAATCATGTAACACACACGTAAATGATCATATGTCAAAAATATATTCTAAACATATTAACATGCTACATTCATGCATACACGACATCATTCATCAATAAAAACACCTACATGCACACTAGCACACTTTACGATGCAAATAAGCATAACGCTACTAATTAGCATAACGAACTCTTTCATGACATTCTAATACTCAACACATCATTTAGACATGATTTAATTCACAAAAATATCATGGGCATGTATTTGTAAACATTATCACGCAATATGGCATTTTTGGGTTTTTACGTATATAATGTATTTATGACTAAAATTCACATTTTTGCCATTTTCATCACATTCAAGCACACCGAATTATCACATATTATGCATTAATCATGCCATAAGTCTCAAATAATTTTTATAACATTTATTTCAATTTTTATGTATTTATTTACATTTAATTTAATTATGCCATTTATATATAATGCATTTAATGAGAAAATTATGACAATTTAAAGTGATTACACTTACTTAATAAAGTTATACGGGACCCTCAAAGTCAGCTCACACCTTCTCCTTACCTCAGAAGGCTTGGGTTGTCATTTCACCTACAAATTCAAATAGGTATGAAATTTAAAAAATAATATAAAATAATCTAGAGGTCGAAAAAATATTTCAAGCCTAAATACATACTCTACAACATCTTAGGAACTTATAAAAAATAAAATTTGTGAAAAAATAAATCTCAAGAGAGAGAGTGTCACTATTCACCTTAGGTTTCTCCTTAACTTTTCTCCTAAAATACTCTATCGTTTCGGATGAAATTGGTGTCCATAGACTCATCTTGGAACTCTCATCTTTTTAGGTATAAGATTTCACAGTGGATCTCTTTAAGGAGAGAGAAATCAAAAAGAGAAGGGAGAGAGGGAGAATGGCAGCAATTTGGGCTTTTAGAGGAGGGAGTGGTGTTGTGTGGTGTGTGAGGGTGGATAGAAAATTTACCCTTTTATAGTTTTCAAAATTAATAATTTTCTTTTCTTCAAAAAATTTTTATAACCGATAGAAAAATTAGTTTTCCTCCATTCCTATCCCTAAAATTCCCTAAATTCAAGCCCTAAATCCTCTCAAAATCTCATGCTTAAATTCTGCCAATAACCTAAAAAATTAATCTATTTTCTATCTCGAAATTTGGGTAAAAATAGTTCCCGAACTCAGAAAATTTTGATTCCAAAGCCATTGGACTATTCAGAATATTTGAGTACCAAGTTGTAACATTTTTAGATTATTTTAAGCAACTTTTAATTTATTTTACAGTTGAGATTTGCCAACGACACTATTCACATGACACTATCATAAAATCTTATTTAGCATTTTTAACCATCTGAAAAACTTTAGATTAGCTTCAAACTTTACCCAAAATTCTTTTGTAATTAATACTTCCCATTGGTATGCTTAGTGCGACTCGAGTCTCAGAAAGCACTATTCATCCCAGGAAGTACCATTCATGAGAGTCAGATTTTTGGGTCGTTACAAAAAATGCTTGGAGAGTTTTGATAGGTTAAAAGCATTATTGATAAAAGCTCCAATACTAACATAGCATGAACCTAGGAAGGAGTTTGTTATTTACAGTGATGATTCACACAATGGGTTTGGGTGTGCATTGATGCAGGAGGGTAAAGTGGTGGCCTATACATCTAGACAACTAAAACCCCATGAAAAGAACTATCCCACTCATGATTTAGAACTAGCAACAATTGTCTTTGAAAATATAAAGGCACTATTTATCTGGTGAAAGGTGCCATGTCCATATAGACCATAAGAGCCTAAAATATTTTCCTACTCAGAAAAAGCTAAAATTGAAAGAATAGAGATGGATTGAGCTGATTAGAGATTACTATTATCTAATTGACTACCATCTTGATAAGGTGAATATGGTGGCAAAAGCCTTAAGTTGAAAGCTTTTTTGCAACCTAAAGACATTGAATGTCTAGTTGTAATGTCAAGAAGATAGGGCTTTGCTAGTTAAACTATAACTAAAACCTAACTTGATGCAATAGGTGAAAGAAGCACAATAAGAGGATGACAAATTATAGCACATAATAAGCTTAATCAAAGAGGGGAAGCCAACTAAACATGAAATTAAAGCTAATGGATCTCTATACTACCATAATAGACTATACATACCTAATAACGAGGACATCAAGAGGTAGATATTACAAGAAAGACATAATGTGTAACACCCTTTACTGGATTCCCAAAGAAACCTAATAAGCAGTTTACTTCCCGCCAGGTCACCAATCCTGAATTTCCCCAATGTTCATTCGTTTAACTCTTACTTATACTATGCTAGACAACTCTGTCTAATTCCCAATATGTTTAAGCCAGATCCTATAATCCATTTAAGTTAACACTATCATGTTTCGGCTATCACAGAAGGAATCTAACACCATCTGGTATTATCTAAAAAATTTGATAGCACAATGGCCGCCCTGGTCACTATCCCAAAGCTTATATCTACCTATAAACACTTCAATATTATAAATCACATCTCCTGGACCTTTTTGGTCACCCATATCTCATCCTATCAACATCAACTAACACATAATAGTCATAGGCCTCAGGCCATAATAAAAATATATAGAGCTTCAAGCTTACAAACATGCATATAGATCATATGTAAATGAGAAAACCATCACAAGGATTATTACATAACAACTTACTTATGCAGATACTACCTTGTGTCCCTTATATACATCTCAACCATATTCCTTACCTAAATATATAGAGTGCAAAATCGTACATCTATACATAACTAGTCTTCTCCAGATGACCTTTAAACTCTGCTGTGCACTTTCTAGGGTGACATCCTTATTTTGGGTACCTGCACACCGAAATAGGTACGCTGAGTATAAAAATACTCAGTGGTGAATTGAACCATTTAAAAACATGTCCAAAGGCTAATTCATATGTTATACTTCATTATAATCTTGGACTAATATCCTAATTAAGTTAAAGAGCTAATATACATAATTACCGTTTTACCCTTAGGGTATTTCTACCTGTAATTATCTAATTAATTTATCATAAGCCTTATAATTTATGCCTTTAGTCATTATAAGTCAATTTATACATGTACTACACCATTTTAAGCATTTCTTCCTAATCAGTGCAAAATTACAAAAATGCCCTTTGTAAATAATTTTCATAGTCATATCTGAATTTATTAATCTTATTTAATTACTTTAACTAGCCACACTCAGGAGACATCCCTAACAGACACTGGATCTAGAGGGAAAAATAAATTGGTACAATAGTCCCTATTCTGGACCTACGCCACTGCATTAGCATGCATGCCATGATGGAGATCAACTCGTCACCTCTCCAAACACAATTAAATAAAATACCTATGTGACATAATGGAGATAAACCCGTAGGCCTCCCTAGCAATAAATAAACCTCATCAGAAATGTGAAATAATGGAAATTAGCCCGTAGGCCTCCCCAGCCACAAATATGATCTCAACATCTGGGTTACATAATGCAGATTAGCCCATAGGCCTCTCCAATCACCAATAATATCCACTGCCTGAACATCAGACAACTAACAGCTACAAAACCATAAGTTGATCAGTCAACCCATGTACTGGGTGTCTAACTAGTGAGCCAAGTAGCTCATTTAAAGCTCATTTATTAACCAAAAATGTTCTTATAATATTTATATTCCAAAAATAGATAATTATAAATTTTATCACACAATTTATTTTTCAGCTGGTCTGGTATAGCCACATTTTGGCTCTATCGAGAAAAAATCCTAGATAAATTTTAAGTTCTATTATTACCAATATTCAAGGTTTAATATGTTATAATTTATCATATCATTAGTTCTTAGGAAACTAACATTGACTATCGAGTGACATTTTTAGTTTAGGTACTAGTCAACTGGATAGTTACACATTATTTCGGCCACTTTTCAAGACACATTTTTAGGATCATTTGAGGTCCAACTTCAATGCAGTTTTCAAAAACAAAATTTATGCATTCCATAGGCCTAAAGCCAACATAAACTAGGCCATTTACAAGGCCAAAACATAACCTCAAAAGCCATTATATTCAACTATAAGACATAACCCTTAAAGGCATATAATATGAACTAATTTTTCCTTTACAAGCCATTACCCTTATAGGCAATTATAAGCCACTTTTCATACCTTATTTCTAGTCAAGTTTTAAGTCCTGTTTAAGTTATTTTTCATGCCATACTAGGCTACATATGATCTCAAGTATTCATCCCAATATGTTAACCATATTGATCTTAAATTATCATCAACCCAATTACACTATTTGCTCAAATTATGTATCACTTTTTAAGAAAATTTTAGGTCACTATTAAGCCAATTTAAGTACTTTTCTTTCATGCAATTTTTATACCATTTCTTACACTAAATTATTAACACATTTACCTTTATGTACCATACATTATACCATGCTTATATATAAGATTACTTACATTTCATGCCATATACATGTGACACCCATATCACACACCACATGTTCCACCATTACACATCATGTACCTTGACATACATACATGCCATGCCATGCCATCCTTTGACATACCATTCGGCCATTTTGAGATCATACACATACACATGTTTTCCTCGCTAATTTCACATACATATCATCTATATTCATGCAACACATTACATTTCCCATCCATTACCTCATGTATACATGCCATACCATCCATAAGCCATTATTTTGTACCTCACACATCACAAGCACATGTTATCAATATGTACATCTCTCGACCACAAACAAAATTAGCATGTACCTTAATTCTATTCACATATCTACCATGAAATTTACATACTATCATGCCTAAATCTTTAACCATCCAATGAAAACACTTATTCACACTTATTTATAGATCTAAACCATCACCACTCAAGGAGAAGCTATTGTAATTTAATGGGCATGAAGTGAATGGCTGAATTCACTTATCTTTCTCACTTTAAAGGTACCATTTCCACCATGCCTAGACTATTAACTTTAATTCTAGCCCCCACAATGACTTTCTCCCTTACTATTCAAGCCTTTCCTTGCTTTAAATCACCTCAAACGCAAAGTAAATACATCCCCATAGGTGTTAGGTACCTTAAAGAACCTTTTACAACCAAGAAATCACCATGAAAACCAAAAAGAGAGCAAGGAACTCACTTTTGGTACCTTTGCTGGACTACTTCTATCTAGAAAACTTTGATGAATTTTATCTCTAGATTGAGAAATTCTTCCTGCCTGATTCCTTTTTCTCATGGTGCCTAATAGGTTAACTTAAATTTAGAAACTGAAATCACCATTTTTGGTGAAAGATTGAATAAGTTCTGGCCAACCAAAAGAGGAGCTGGCGTCGGGATTCTAGGTAGAAAAAGAGAGGAGTTCTCTTTTGTTTGAGTGGAAAATCCACTTGTCACAACTTAAGGGCACTTGTCAAGGCCCTAGGCCAGTTGGCAAGTGCATAGGTGGGGTCCATAGCCACTCAATCCATCTCAAAATAGCTCAATTTTTTGGAAATTTTGAAAATTTGCCAAAATTCACTCAGACCTCCAAAAATTACACTGTTTATTTTAAAATTCATATTTTAATCCCTTTACTTGGTCATAAAATTTTATGGCCAAATTCCATCAATGGGGTAGTTTTCGGATTGCCTCAATTTGTGTGCCAACCTCAAAAATTACGAGAATTTGCAAAAGACCTCCGATTTCAAAAAGTCTTTCACCAATGAACACAATATAATTTTTAAGCTTTAGGGTCCACTATTTTTGGGTCCGTCTAGGCACATCCTAGATGAATCCCGATCAGTAAAATTTTTATTGCACCAAGAAGTAGCTTACAATCCGAAATGAATTATTGGTTTTACTAAATTTTTAAAATTTACTCTATTCATCAAATAAAAGCCCCTCAAAGTTTCATCACTAGTGTCACTACCATGGTTTGTGCACAAGTAACTTGGCACCTCGAGCACATTTCTGAGACCTAGTGGCACTATTCATAGAGTCTTAGAGCACGAGCATTACATAGTGCCCCAAATGCCATGCATTTTAAAAGTATAAAAATGTATCTAAACCTAAAACCTTACTACTAGTGGGTAGGGATAAAATGGGATATAGTGGAGTATATGACTAGATGCCTCACCTACTAGTAAGTGAAGGCTAAACACTAGGTCCTCTCTAGATTGCTTGATCCTATAACAATACTAGAATGGAAATAGGAAAGGGTCACCATGGATTTCATAATACGACTACCTATGACAAGAAATAGATGTGATGCAATATGACTGATTATAGATAGGCTGACAAAAATAGTACACTTTATTCTAGTAACAATGGACTACTCCCTAGAGAAACTTGCATAGCTATACATTGATGAAATTTTAAGACTACATAGAGTCCTAACATCTATTATCTCATATAGGACTCAAGGTTTACATCTGGGTTTCGAAAGAAGCTGTATGATGCCTTGGGTACTTGACTTATCTTTAGTGACAACATTTCAACTACAGATAAATGGCTAATTAGAATGGGTCATCTAAGTATTAAAAGATATGTTGAGAAGCTATGTTATTAAGTTCAGAGGAAATTGGGATAGGTACTTATCATTGGAAAAGTTTGGATATAGTAATAGCCATTAGGTAAGCCTAAGAATAGCACCTTATAAGTTATTATATGGGAGAAAATGCAAAACCCCATTATGTTGGACATGTGAAACCCCTTACCTTATTCAAATGCTAGCTGGTCATTAAAGTTAACTCAGAGATGCACACATTACCATGCTATCTAAACTTATACATGTTATCCCATTTTAAAACATTATTAAATCATTCTAAACAAAATGTTAATCTTATAAAAATACGGGTTTACAAAATTTTTTCAAAAAAAATTAGCTACTTTCTATATTTGGAAATTCGCGTGTCAAAAATTCGGCAGCATAATAGCTGTATCGTGACACTATCCCATATATGAATAATAACATATTCTATAAACTTTTCCTCATTATACACATCTCTTGTGATCCTTCTAATCAACCCAAATCCATCATCAATAAAACAGCTCAAAACATGTAACAATTATCTCAACATGTGGCTAACACAGATCAAAAATTAGCTTTTAAATTTGTTATAAACTTTTTAAATCCAAAAATTTACATTTCATCTAGTTTAGGCCCCATTCTCCATAATTACACCCATATGAGTGCTATACATCACAAAATATAGATATAAAATATAATAAAAGAATCTTTATCTCTTAGAAACTTAATGATCCGAGGCTTCTTATTCAAATTGTCACCTTACCTATGCATCATAAAAATAGGTGATGTGCTAAGCAATAGCTTATTGGTGTAATCAATATAACTTGTGTAAATATTCCAATTATTATCATATATTAATATATGAAATTTAAACATTTACATTCTCACATGTTATGTAACATTAATCATAACATTCATAAATGAACTAGCTTGGCTTAAAACATTTACATATCACATTATAAAAATCATACATCATTAAATCATGTCATATATCATATAAACATGTTCATTATTCATTAAAGTCTATTTATTAAGCCCATATGTAATGCCCGTGAGTCAAGGCTCTGTGGATAGCACCTTCGAGGTTCAAAAAGTGTACCTGGAGTGCCAGGTCACCTTCATAAGGCCTAAGGTAAGGTGTAATGGTCATGAAACTTTAAAGGGGTCAAAAATGATGAAAATGACTTACTTTAAAGATTTAACATAACCAATAAATTATTTTAGGTTGTAATCTAGTGGGCCATAGGCTCAAATGGATTCAGTTCGGGAATGACTCATGATGTGCTTGGATAAACCTAAAAATACCATACCCTGAAGATCAAAAATTCCCTGAGTCCATTGGTGGAGGAATTTTTGAATTTTAAGGTCATTTGTTACTTTATCTTTATTTTAGGGTTTACACATAAATCGAGGTAGTTAGTTAACTTTCTTATCAAGGGAATTTGATCCTGAAATTTTATGAGCCTTTAAATGGGACTAATTAAGGATTTTTATGACAGACATGATAATTTTTAGAGATTCGAGTGAATTTTTAAAATTCCCCAAAGTTTCTTCTGAAATCAAGCATTTTTAGGGCGTTTGGGTGACACATGTCACCACTTGAGCCACCTCAGCCACTATAAAAGTTATAGGATGCCACTTAGCTACCCATTTAGCTTACACACTCTAACCACCCACCAACTTCTCTTTTTCTTCTTCATTTCCAGTTGACACTAACCTCACCTTCACCCTTTATTTCCATGGTTGTTTTAGCCTAAAACTACCACCAATTGCCACCAAAAATTCCATTGATGAATGACAAATAAATCATTAAAGAGGTTGGATGTAATAGGCAGCCATAAAACTCAAAAAAATCCAAGAATCCTTAAGTGTACATAAAGGGTGCTTGAGAAACCAATTGCAAGGGTGAGTGTTTTTCTTTCAATTTTAAATTTTTTCCTAAAGGATTTCATCATTCTTAGACCTTTCACATTTATAGAATTTCAATTGGAGGCTATGGAATTTTTGGGGGAATTTTCTAAGTGTGTCGTGGCTATACATATAACAAGGAAAATCAAGCAGAATCAAGGCATTAAGGCTTCCAAAGTGAGAGGAAAGGCTCAAAATTTAATAAGGTATGTGAATCTAATGTATTTAAAGCATGCCATTTAGAATTCATAAGCAAATTGTGTAGGAAACTTGTATTGAATTTGTGGTTTTAGTGGTTAGTGAGCATATAATGGTGTGCTATGCTTACATTAAGGTTTATACCATGTTAAATGAATGATATGTATGCTAAATTTGTGGAAAAAAATGAAGGAATGGTTATGGCATCACTTTGGTCGAGAGGTTGATGTGTGTGTGTGTTAAGTGTATGGCTTGAATTAGGTGGAAAAGGTGATGGTTTCTAATGTGTTTGATATAGAAATATATGAATTGTGCATGTGCATGGTGAAAAATGGAAGTGTTGGTATTAGGCCTTAGTTGGTCGAGAACTTGCCTTGAGATGTAAGGTAAGTGTATGGCAAGTTAACATGACACATTGAATGGGAATTGGTATGTTAGGAATGGCATTATAGGTATATATAGAGAACTTAGTGAAAAAATGCATGTCTGTATGATTAATTGGCATGGCTGAGACATATACAAGGCATGCCATAGCTTGGTTTGCATGATATATGTATGGTGTGTGTATATGCATGCTTAAATAATGCCATTACATGTGTATGTATGATTGAATGTGAAGAAAAGCATATATATGACCATTGGCAAGCATTGGCCGTGAGGTAAATTTCACAAGATAATTATGGTATGGCATGGTATGTGTGCATGAGAATGGCATGGCATAATTGGCATGTGTAATGTAATGTGCACTTGGCATGAGATAGGTGAACATGTATGAGTAATAAGACATGAAAATGTATAAATATTAATATGGCATTTAAGGTTGGAAAGTAGTTAAAAAGAGACTTGAAAATGGCCTAAAATGGCATAGTGAAATTGACCTCAAAATGGACCTAAATTGATGTGTAAATGGTAACTTAAATTTGGACATTTTATAAGGTTTATATGAAATGCATTTAAAGCCTTTTTTATGGCCATTTGGTATGTATAATTTGATGTGGCTTTAGGCCTATAACTATAAATAAAAATGAGTGCAAGTGGCATAGAGAAATGGCATGAAAAGGATTTGTATTAAGATCTACAGTGGTATATGCAAAAAAATGAAAATAACCTATAATTGTCCCAAGAAAATGACTTAGGGACATATACACTAGAATGGACTTGAACATAAACATAGATGGAATTAAAACCATGACTTAGAATGGACTTAATTATGCTTAAGAAAGTGACGTAAAATGACTTAGAAAAATAGATCTGTAACTATCTACTAGGACCCAAAATGACCTGTGACTATCTAGGTCAAATTTTAACTGTCAAAATAAAATTATAACTGTCTATTTTTCACTTCTAAATATTATAAAATGATGATCAATAAATAAATAATTATAAAATAAGGTTAAATTGCCCATTATTTAGACACCCACTAAATGGGTTGCAATCAACTTAAGGATTAGTAGCTGCTAGATAATTTCTAATGATTCTCTAGATATTAGGAGGTCTACAGACTGATCCCTACTATCCTTTAGAAGTGTTTGATATTGATGATTATCTGGATATTGGGAGGTCTATAGACTGATCCCTGTGAACCACTGAGGTTTCTTGCTGTGATTTTTTTTTGATATTGAGAGGTCTACAGACTGATCCTAGCTATCTATAATGTGGTTGGTGGTTAATTTATTTGAGATATTGGGAGGTTTATAGATTGATCCCTACTATCTCCTATCTGGTATTAAGAGGTTTAAATGAACTGATCCCTACTATCAAACTAGGCTGGTGCAGCGGTGAGGGTCTAGAATGTAGGCCACTGCATAACTTTTCAATTCCCTCTTGGTTTAGTGTCTTAAGTGTAGTCTATCTAGTTAGGCCTATTAAATTTAAATTGAATTAATATACAGACCTAATTGATGGCAATTTATTGAATAATTAACTTAATTAAAATTATC
>CANXYI012272337.1:0-11091 GCA_948208565.1 Hura crepitans | reverse complement strand
TTAATTTGGAGCTCTAGATATTTTTCTAGAATTTTTCTATGTTTTGAATGGTTATGTTAGGGTTTGGAAATTCAAGTGAGAGAACCCAAGCCAATGAAGCTCAAAGTGGTGGAGAAAAGGGTGTACACACACTCTAAGTATGTGGAATAACTCAAATCTATTATGTCATGTGTGTGTGTTCAGTTATAGGCACGTACACTATTATGGAATTGTGAGTTTATGTGTGTATGGATGTTAATTTGGTAAAATGGTTATATATTCATGAAATTGGCACTAAATTATTAGGATTGGCATATTTATTTGGAAGAAAATTCATGCTTAGGTGTGTTGTGTGTGTTATGGCCGAATGGGTAGGGTATAGGGTATGGCATGTGTGGTGTGGTATTTGATGTATTTTGTGTGCTTTTAAAGTGTAGAGGTTGCAAGGAAAAGGACCTAAAATTTGTACTTTATGTGACCCAAAAAAATTGTAACTAGTTTGGTATGGAAATTATGTATAGTAACTTGGTAATTTAGTATATGTTATGTGATGAACTTGATACAAGAATAATGGTGTAAAAGGTTGTAGAAAATGGGACTTAAATGATTAGGCAATGATAGGCACAAAAAGTGAAAATGACCAAATGAATAGTATCAATTGCAGAAACTGACTAAATGAATAGTAACATTTGCGACAATGGCAAAATGGTAATTATTTGTGTAAGTTAATTCTAGAAAGGTAAACTAAAGATAAAATGTGAAGGGTTTAGGTCTAAAATGATTAATGGCCCATCAGTTAGACGCTTACTGGATAGGTTGACCGGTCAACTAGGGGTAGAGCAGTTGCTAGGTAGTCGGTCCCTTTAGGGCTTACCGCTAGGTAATTGGCTATAGCGGGTGCAGCTGCCTAGGTTCTGTGATGAACCACTACACTACAGGTTATTATTATGGATACTAGGGCGATCAACAGACATGCCTTAAGTGTCCACCACAGGCATTGATTATTGTGTTTTGCAGATGTGGGAATAGTCTACGGGCTACTTCCTATTATCTGCTATAAGTCCTGATACATTAGTAAGGTAGGTGCAGCTACCTAGGCCATAAAAGTAGGCCACTGTACAGGACATAACATGCTGTCCAGTGTCTTAAAGTGTAGTTTGTCTAATATGGGCCTGTAATATAAGAAATTAAACTTAATTAATGGAAACAGTATCTGAATAATTGATAGGTGAACAGGGAGAATTACATGAATAAGTTGTTAATAAGTTAAGGATATCTAATATGTGTGTTACATTTCCACCACTGAGTTTTATACTCAGCGTGTCAGTGTTTCAATGTATAGGTTGTAGACAGAGAGCTGATTAGCATTAGACATCACCTTCAGTGTAGCTGACAGAGGGCCTTGGTATTTTGCTTTTCTTTTTGAGTAATGTATATAGTAATGCACTCATGTATATAGATAGAGTGGGTTATGGGACACATGTAACATGGATGTATCTAACTGAAAGTATGTACACCTGTGTGTGTAAAACTGAAGGTCTACTTTTGCATGCTTATGTGTTGATGGATTTATGACCCTGGGTGTTGTGTAATGGATGGAATGTGATGCAATTAACTATGAGTTGGAGGACCAGAGGGTCCTAAAGTGGGAGTTGGTTAAATGTGATGCTTAGAAGGGTTCTTCTTATAGGTTAAATTAGGAATAGGTAATAGGGCAGCTGTTATGTTGCCCGATTTTTCATAGTTGTCTAATAATATCTAATAGGATTTGTGATGATTTAAAATAGACAGTAATAGGAGAATAAATACTTGGATTAGGATTAAAGGCATGTATGGTCAAATAGGGTTAATAGGAGTAAAAGTTAAATGAAAGGTCCCTACGGAAACCCTAGGATAGGTGACTTTAGTGGGAAGTAACACACCTTGCCTATTTCAGGTGAAGATGGATAGGGCATGTTATAGTGTTTGTAACCAAATGCTTTACTTTTCAGTAACTTAAGGCAAAACATCAAGTTCCATCTAGACTACTTTATCCTACAGCAATACAAGAATGGAAATGGGAAAGAGTAACCATGGATTTTGTTATTGGGCTACCAATAACAAGAAATAAGTGTGATTCAGTATTGGTAGTTATTAATAAATTGACTAAGACTACACACTCCATACTAGTGAGGATAGACTATTCTCTTGAGAAGCTTATAGAGTTGTATATAGATGATAGTGTCGTATTGCATAGAGTGCAATCTTCTATCATATCTAATTGACACCCAAGATTTACATCGAGGTTTTAGAGGAAGATCTAAATTTTACAATGAATGTTGTTGTAAGCAAACTTAGATATAACACAACATTTCATCCATAGACAAATAGCTTATTTTGAAGAGACATTAAGGTAACCATTGTACTTGAGTAGCCATAATACAAAGTTGCTCATGATCCTTATCATGGAAACATATTTTATAAATGCTTAAAGATATGTTAAGAAGTTATGCTATAGAGTTTAAAAGGAGTTAGGATCATTATCTCTCCTTAATAGAGTTTGCTTACAACAACAGTCACTAGGCAAGCTTAGGTATGGCACCTTATGAAGCTTTATACAAGAAAAAGTGTAGAACACCTCTTTATTAGAGTGAGCTAAGTGAGAAAAAGCTTGTAGTGCTAGATTTGGTCAAGAATGTGAAAGAAAATGTTAACATCATTAGAGATACATTAAAGATTAGTTCTAATATGTAGAAGTCATATGCTAATCCAAAGCAAAAGGACATAAAATACCATATTGGTGACAAGGTGTTTCCTAAGGTATCACCATGGAGAAAGGTTATGAGATTTGGCAAGAAGGGCAAGTTATGTCTGAGGTTTATTGGTCTATACGAGATAATAGATCATGTGGGACCTATAACTTATAGATTAGCCTTACCTATAGAGCTTAACATATTCATGATGTCTTCTAAGTGTCATGCTATTGAGGTACATATTAGACCTTTCACATGTGTTGGCAATTAAAGAAGTAGAGTTACAACAAGATTTATTATATGTTAAAGAGCTTGTGAAGATTTTAACTTGAGAGGTCAAAAAGTTATGAAATAAGATAATGCCTTTAGTTAAGGTGTTATAAAGGCATCACAACATCGAAAAAGCAACTTTAGAAAGCAAAGCTCAAATGAGAGAGCAATATCCACAGCTATTTGAACAAGGTAATTTCGAGGATGAAATTCTTTTAAGAGGGGAAGAAATGTAATGCTTGAGAATCTTAAGGTTATGAATAGTATTATCTAAACCTGGGTTACAATAATGTGATTAGATGAAAGTATTCATTATAAAATAATTTTGGGCAAATTTTGTATAGAAAATGAAGTTATTAAGATGTTTAAAGACCTAAGGAAATTTTTTATAGTAATGTCTTGGGAGTAGTAACCAAGTTAAAGCTCTATAAAATATTTCATTTTTGCTCAAAATGACTAGGGAATGGTACAACTTGATACTCAAATATTCCAAATAGTTTATTGGAATTAGAATTTTTGAATATCAAGAAATATTTTCTAAAAATCAAGCAAAGTTAAAAGTAACATTTTAAAATAATTTTTTAGGGTTTTTGAGTATGGTTTGTTTAGGGATTTCGAGTCACATTTGAAGTGATTTTATGGGACCCTAAAAATATGGTAATTGAGGTTTTAAAAGAGAGGAATAATTTTTACAAGAATGATATAGTGTTGGAAATTAGAGGAGCTATTGGATCTTAGGGAATTAATTCATGACCATTAGATTTGGTGGCTAATAAAGGGTCAAATAGCTTTTAATTAGGTCAAAATTTGAATAGTCCATCTTGCCTAAAATTCCTTAAGAAGCTAACAACAACCTCCCTCCATTTCCACCATTTTCATTCATTCAATCCTCTATTTAACATCTTAATTCATCATATATGGCCTCAATGAAAGGATTTTAAGCATTTTTATGGTGATTGGATCAAGAAAGAGGGGTAAGAAGAGGGAGATTTAGAGATTTAAGGGTTATATGAATAGTAACCCTATTTGAGGCAAATGGTTCTTTACATGTTTTGATATTTTTCTAAGATGTCTTGGAGTCCCAATAAGAGTTTTATTAAGTTATTTTATTGATTGGAAGTCTTGGAATTTTGTTACGGATTTTTATATGATGTGATGGTGTATGTTTATAAACAAACAATAAAGAGATAAAGGGGAAGGCAAGGAAAAGGCCTAGAAGAGCTTAATTGGTGTCCTTGACTCTCTTTGTATGTTTATTCAATAAAGCATATGTGTTAAGTGGGTGTTGCATCATGAATTATTGTATGTTTATAGTAATAAATGCTTATGTGTTATGTGTATTTATGTATACATGGAACTAGTAGTTTTGTGATATGATTTAAGTGCTTAATATATGTTTAATGATGGAATTAGATTGATATGTGCATACTCAGTGACTTGATTGAATGGTTGTCGTATAGGAATAGTGATGTTTAAATGTGTTAAATTGAATTTTAGCTTATGTAAGGGAAAGATGATATAAAATTATATGATTGGTATATGTAAACATGAATTAACTTTTTAAGGATGACTATCTATATGTGTGGCCAAAGCTATTAAGGCATGATAATGGGTTCAATATGTATGCTATCTTAATTTCATAATTTTTTCTTGGATTTGGTATTTATGAAAGTAATGTATAGAAATAAGTATGCCCATAAAATGAATGCCTAATTATGTTTGTATATGATGAAATGCAAAATGGCATGTTTGACTTTAAAGCATAAAAACATTATTGGCATGATATATTAGTTAGGGCTAAATGGCCTAATAAAGGAAATACGGGTGCTTTGAGCATTCATTAAAAGGTTATGTGGTATGGCTATATATAATGCAATGTAAGCATCTAACCTAATATGCTTATAATGTTGATAATGCATGAAAAAAGATATTGATATAAACATTATGAGTAAAAGGATATTAGTTACCCTATTTAGTCATTTGTTGGCTAAATGACTTGTAAAACTTACAAAAACTACTTTAAGCATATGAACACAATAAATAATGGTGATGGCCTATATGATTAGACAACCCAGTCTTAATTGGTTAGTTAGTTTACTAGGATGGATAGTAGCTATTAGGGTACCTTGATACCACTTTATAGCCCATAGGCTCAAATATACTAGGAGTGTATGGCTACTATAAGGTCTAATCAGGCCACCACACATATATTAGGCAAGTGCAGTCACCATAAGTTCTAGTTGGATGACTACACATCCATATCCCTTATGGCTAGACCATCTTATTATCTAATATTAGACATATGTCTTATAAGTACGAGCAAAATAAAATTATAACAAGATTAAAGAAGATTAAAGGATGAAATTAGTTGACATGTAAACAACTTGCAAGAATAATTTATGTTTTGCATATATAGTCATTGCTGCTTGTGTAAGTTATGATATCTTGCTTGTATGCACTTATATGACCTCTTTATGCTATGTATGTCTCTATTTATGCTAAAGTTATCTTAAGTGCATAATAGATGTAGATATGTTTACATACTTAATTGAATACACCACTAAGCTCTAAGCTTAGCACATCATTTGTTTTTATGATGCATAGGTCAAAAGATGGATTGAAGTAAAGCCTCAAATTTAGTAATATAGATTAAGAGGAGCTTTGTCCTTTAGTATTGTTTTGTATATATTATATGTATGTCATGATAAAGCAGTCATATGTATGTAACAAGGGAGTAGGCTTAAATATGTCTTTAAGTTGATTTTGTAACTCTTCAAAGAGGTTGTATGAGTGCATATATGTATATATATTATGGATATTGTTTTATGTATGCTTTGAGTTGAGATTGATGTTATATATGTTTAGATAATTAGGAGGATTAGTTTGTGGTTTGAGACATGATGTTTAAGCATATAGAAGTGTTTTTCCTATAGATTATATTCACAGTGGAAAGTGTCATCAGTACAACCATTATGTTGTTAGATTTTTGACATGACAATTTCCTAAATAGTATAACCATCAAAGTAGTTTTCATTAAGACATGTTTTAAATAGTTTGTATACTAACCAAGATCTTAAAAAGGGTTTTTGATTTATATGGATTTTTAATAAAATATATCCAGATATTATTTGTGTGCCATCTCTCATTTGGATTCGATGAGTGGGTTGGTTGAAGGGTATCACATTTGGTGGTATCAAAGCTCCGATTTAGGTGATTCTTAGGGCATAAATGTTACATATGAGTGCAATAGTCTAACATCATACATTTCATAAGTATAAACTACTGAGGCTTATAAGTTGCTCTTTTTCATATAGATTAAAGATAAGTAAGTCTACACTGCCAAAGCAATGGGGAAAAGGCTAAATGTCATGCACTTACCATAGTTAACGAGCCTAAAAGGGCTAGAACATTACCATCTAGTGTCACTAGGTAGGTTGTACAAGCATAACTAGCTTTACTTTAGCATATGGTTAAACTCTTGAGGCAAGCTATAGTAGTTACTGCCCCACCTTTAACAGCAATATAGCCACAACCTCCAGAGGCCCTATAGAAAACTTACCTAGAATGAGTAAATAAGATTGGTGTTATGGATTTTGTGAGCATAGAGCATGATTACTTAGCTATTTCTAAGTGTTAGCTTGAGAGAATAGTTAGAATTCTTTAGCAGCACCAAATGTACTCTAAAGGTGAATGTTATCTATACAACCTCACTCATACAAAAAAAAGCATTTAGATGGTGGGAAAGCATCATCGAGCATAAGGCACCAGAGGATTTGACATAGGCGTTCTTTCGATAAGAGTTCAAAAGGAAATATATGACATAGAACTATCAAGATAAAAAGATGCAAGATTTTATTAACCTAAACTTGATGGATCAGTCCATTTTAGAATATGAGAAAGAGTTTGTAAGACTGAGTAGATACATCGAGGAGATAGTTTTGACAAAGGTAGAAAGATGCAAGAGATTTGAGAAGAGGTTGAACCATGACGTTAATTTGTATATGGTATCAATGAAGATAAAAAAAATTCTCTAGCTTAGTGGTGAAGTCTCATATAATTAAAGAGATACAGAAAGAGAAGTGAGAGAGTTTTTAGAGGAAGAGATCATATGGACAAGAACAAGCTAGCTTAGCTCCCACTACTGAGAAGAAGTTTAAGAGTGATCAATCTAAGTAGCTATAGTAGTAGAGGTAGGGTCAAACTCAGATGCTTAGGTAGGGTGCTCAAGCTAAGTCTAGAAAGTAGATACATACTACCAATACACTGGCATTGATTATCAAGAGTGCACTAGTAGCCTAGTGTGAGCATTATGGCAAGAGGGATAGGGGCACTAATTAGATGGCCATACCTAGGGTCTATTATTGATATAGCTCTAAAAATCATTTTGTTAGAGATTGTCTAAAGAATTTTATGGCCACTATTCAATTTTAAGCTTCTTCACTAGCTACTCCCAGAGGACAAAAATGGGATAAAAGAGTCAGAGTAAGGGGCAGTGAAAGAGCTACACCTGAGTCTATGGATCGAGTAAGCCTAAAGCTCTAACTAGGTAGTATGCCATTATGGCACATGAAGAGGTAGAGTTATTTGAAGTTATAGCTAATGCCTTCTATCGCTTTGTTTTACCTATATACACACTTATATATATGCACAACACGAGCATAAAGACTAGGAATCTAAGTTGCTTGACATAGACATCATGGTTAGCATTCCTATAAGATAACATGTTATAGTCAACAAAGTGTATAAAGGATATCCTTTGGCTATGCAAAGTCATGATTTTTCTATTGACCTTATTAAATTGCCATTCAATAAGTTTAATATGCTCTTAGACATAGATTAGTTGACCAAGTATTATGTATGATGGACTAGAGGAAGATGAGGATTTTTCTTAAAACAATAGATAAGTCAAAGATCATAATTATGCATAAAAGGACATACTTCTTTTCTAATGTCATATCAATAGTTACAGCCAGAAGGATGATAAAAAAAGGATGGCTTACTTGGCTCATGTGTTTGATACAAAAGGAGATGAGCTAGATATGAGTCAAATACCAGTGGTGTCAGAGTTTGTAGAAGTATTCCTAGATAAGTTACCCAACTTACCACTAACACAAGAGCTTGAGTTTGGGATTGAGATTTTTCCTAACATTACATTGGTATCTATAGCTTTATACTAGATGGCTTTTATGTAGCTGAAAGAGCTAAAGATATAGTTACAAAAGCTATTAGATAAGGGGTGTATCAGACTGAGTGTATTAGCTCATGGGAGCTTCAATTTTGTTTGTTAAGAAGAAAGATGGCTCTTTGAGATTGTGTGTCGACTATAGACTACTGAACAAGGTTATCATAAAGAACAACTATCCATTACTTGCATCAATAACCTATTTGATCAATTTAGAGGAGGAAGTTTCTTCTCTAAAATTGACTTGAGAAAAGGGTATTATTAGTTGAAAATTAAGGAAGCATATATGGTTAAGACAACTTTTTGAATTAGATATATGCAATATAAGTTTTTAGTAATGCCACTTGGGCTTACCAATGCTTCAGTAGCTTTCAAGGATTTGATAAACAAAGTCTTCAGGCCATATCTAGATCAATTTGTTTTGGTGCTTATAGATGAAACTCTAGTTTGTTCTAAAAATAAGGAGAATCATGAGCAACATCCTAGAGTTATTTTATTGACATTAAAAGATGAAAAGTTATATGCTAAGCTAAGCAAGTGCGAGTTCTAGCTTTATAAGGTGTCTTTTTTAGGACACATCGCATCTATAAAAGGTATTAGAGTTAACCTAAGCAAGATAAAAGTGATCTTAGAGTGAAAGCCACCTAGGAACTTGTTAAAGATCAAAAGTTTTCTAGGTTTGGCTAGCTATTATAGGTTGTTCATCAAGGGCTTTTCTATGATTTTAGCAACTATGACTTACCTATTGCATAAGAATGTTAAGTTCATATAGAGTGATAAATGCCAGGAGAGTTTTGAGAAGTTAAAGGCTATGTTGATAGATGTTCTAATTCTTAATATAGAGGTTATGATATTTTCATCGAGGACAAGATGGTTAGTGGAGTCGCCACCTGTCCTTTACACCAGGACCTCTGATCTTCTATACCAAAATGTTATGAATTTAGATTTTATTTATGCTCGAATAATATGCCTTTTTTGTATATTGTAACATTTATCAACCCTTTTTCAAACATGCATGCATTATATTTAAATATTTATGTAACTTTTTCATGTGTAAAAAGTAGATTTTGATATTTAAAGAATATAACAAGTGTATTTATACATAAAAAATAAGTTATTCATTGATTGTTATTTGACCTAAAAACTACCCATAATTACATAGGAATTAGCTGTAATTGCCTAATTCCCATCTTTAGGAGATAGGCATTTATTAAAATACATTTTGTTGTTCTAACTTTTGATTAAGAAAACTTAAGTCCATTTTGTTAAGGAAACACCATTAAATTATGTAGAAAAATCATTTTATGTGAAGTTTGGTTTTGTATTATTCACACTTCTTTGTTTATTTTGGGGTTGTAATAACTAGTAAACAACTTGTTTTACACAACAAAACCTAACTCTCACATTAAACTATTTTATACATAATTAACCAGGTGTTTTTCTAATAAAATGGATTTGTATTTCCCTTAATCAAAAGTCACATGAAAAATGTATTTTAATAAAGGCCAATCTCCTTAAGATGGGAGTGGGGCAATTACCACCAATTCCTATAGAATTATAGGTAATTGTTAGGTCATGTAACAATTAATCGATAAGCCACTTTCAGGATGTACAATGTACTTGTCATATTTCTTTTAAATACTATAATTTACTTTCTTTACATGCAAAGGTGATACAATTTAAATATAAGAATGATGTATGCTTGAATGATAAGGGATTAATAAAAATTACAATATACATAGACAACATAATATTAGGGCATGAATAAGATCTTAAATTCTAAACCTTTCTAGTACAGAAGATCAGAGGTTCCAGTGTAAAGGCCAAGCGGCGACTCCACTAACCGCTCTCATCCACGGTAAAAATATCGTAATCTCTACAGTTTCAACCAAAGGTATATTTTCATGCTTCCTGGATGCATGGAATATGGAGCTTCGTAAGCTTTCTTTAATATCTACACTCTCAATCCATCCGAGTCTAGTACACACAGCCTATTCTGATAGTATAGGCTTATATCATCAGTTAACTCAAATCATATTGCCTTCCTCTCTTTAACTTTACTCAAGGTTTGTAACATCTATTCATTTCTCACTTAAACTTACTTTATCTGCTGCCTAAAGTTAGCTTTAAACTATAGTTTAGCGAAAAGTGCACCTTTTACTATGTATTCCACTCTAGCATGCATAAGCTTCAAGGTAGCAATAAACTTCCTACTCAAGATATACAAAACTACATTCATTTTCCCTGGATGGTAGTCGATCAAGTAATCATAGTCCTTGATTAACTCTATCCATCACCGTTGTCTCAAGTTTAGCTCTTTCTGTGTGGGTAAATACTTTAGGCTTTTATGGTTGGTGTAGATATAACACTTCTCTTTATACAAGTAATGTCTCCACACCTTTAAAGCAAACACGATTGCAGCTAACTCCAAACTATGTGTGGGGTAGTTCTTCTTATGAGGCTTCAATTGCCTGGAGGCATATGCAACCACCTTGCCTTCCTATATTAATTCACAACCAAGTTCATTGTGTGAGGCATCACTATAGATCATAAATTCCTTTTCTTATTTTGTTTGAGTAAGAATAAGAGCCTCTATCAACATCTGCTTCAATTTATCAAAACTAGCTTGACACTTATTGTCCCACTCGAACTTCACATCCTTTCTTATCAACCATGTCAGTGGAGCAGCAATCATTGAGAAGCCTTTCATGAACCTCCGATAGTAGCCTACCAATCTTGGGAAACTCTATATCTCAATCATATTCCTAGAAGGATTCTACTCTAACTCAGCTTTAACTTTACTCAGGTCCACTCTGATACCTTCAACTAAGGCAATATGACCCAAGAAGGCTACTTCTTCCAACCAAAACTCATATTTACTAAACTTAGCATACAACTGCTTCTCTCTTAAAGTCTGTAACACAATTT
>CANXYI012272242.1:0-11722 GCA_948208565.1 Hura crepitans | reverse complement strand
CATGGGACTTCCCAGTATCCACAAACATTAAATGGGTAATAGGGATCAGCCCAAGTGGACCTCCCAACACCCAAATGTGCAGGGTTCATCTTAGAACCTTGGCGGCTGCACCCGCCACATCCAAAAAACAATAGTGGCCCTAAGAGGACCAACCTACCTAACAGCTGCTAACTCCCTAGTTAACCGGTCAACCCATCTAGTGGGTGTCGAACTGATGGGCCAAATGCCATTAATTAACCATTTAAGATGGTTACTCTTGATTTTGTTACTTTTTAAGTCTATAATGTTACTAAGTTTCATACTATGTCATGTTTCATGCAAAAGGTCATGTTTTGCTTATGGTCGCAAAGTTACTATTCATTTGGTCAGTTTATGAGAATGTCACTATTCATTTAGTCAATTCTAGATCTTAGGCATTTCATAAGACAACCCCCCAATTTCCATTACTTCTTCACATATCCATTCATGAGATATATTCCACACAATAAGGTACATATTCATACCATTCCCTAAGTCATTACCTTATTATAACATACCTACTCAAATAAGCCATTATGTCACTAAAATTCAATGTCATACATACTAATGTCATTATCCATTTTATGTTATGGTTTACACACACCATTTACATGCCATTTTCCTACCTAATATGCCATATACATATTCATACATGCTATGTCTCTCTACACACACCATTCGACCAAAGCACACACATGCACATACACCTAAATTCCTTTTCCAATTTATCATGCAAAACCTATTATTTTAAGTCTATTAACATTATTAAGACATCATGTTAACTTAATGTTATACTTAACACTGTGAACATGAACTTTCATACACCAAACATGCATATTTCTATGGCAAATCACATCACATACTAAATTTAAGTCTATTCCACATACCTAGGGTGTGAAAACACCCTTTTTCCCTACCACTTGAAGGCTTGAATCCTTGTTTTCCTTCAATGGTCTCTTTGGTACCTAAACATACATAATTTGACCTTAGAAAATTTCTTAAAAATCTTACACAACTCCAAATAGAAATCTAGGACCATTGCTATTCTTAGAATACCCTAACCTACCTAAAACAAAAATAAAAAATGGATTAAAAACACTTACTCAAGAAATTGGCACTATTCACTCAAGTGTGAGATCTCTCTTTCTAGGCTCTGCTTCCAATTTCTATCAAAAGATTTGGCTTTTAGAGATAGTGGAGGCTAAGATTCATATAATTTTTATGGGTTTTAGTGGAGAGAGGAGAGAGAAAGTGAAGAAAAAAGAATGGACGAGAGAGAGAAGTGGCATCGATTTTTAGGGCATAAAAAGACGAAGATGACACCTTTATGCATGTGGCCCATGCATATGTGTAACCACTTATATAGGGGTAGGTGGGTGGCCCCAATCACGACACATGGCGATCCAATTACTCGTATTCTCCCTATGCCTTTTTAAGCTTCAGAAATTCTTATAAAATTCTTTGGACCTCTAAAAATACTCATTTTAGTTTTAAAAATCCTTGATTTGTGCCACTAAAGCCCATGTAAAATTTCAAATAAAAATTCCATAGTTGACTTTTTGACACTATTCACCCATTAGAATAAAATATTCAAAAAAATATCAAAAGACCTCAGAAAATTAAAATTCCCTCTCCATCGTAATTAGTGGAATTTTTTAGGTTCAGGGTATGGTCTTTTTGGTTTGTCCAGGCACATCTCGGGACTGTCCTGGCACAAGCTCATTTTATCTCCTTAAATACTAATTCTTGACCCGAAATGATTTATCGATTCTGCTAAATTTTTAAATTAATTCGTTTTACCCATTTTTAGGCCTGTTAAAGTTTTATGACTAATACGCCCCTTTCTGGCCTTATGGTGATGCCTCGCACCACAGGGAACATCACTCAAGCCACAAGGTATTGTTCATAGAACTCTAGCATATGGGCATTATAATCCTTCCCTTAAGAGATTTTGTCCTCAAAATTGCCTGAGGTGATGAGGTAAGGATACTGCATTTGTATCTATTCCTCACTTTCCCACATGGCTTCTGTCGCATTATGGTGCCTCTATAACACCTTCACCAAGGGGATATACTTGTTCCTTAGTTGCTTCACTTCCTTTGTCAGAATCTGCAATAGTTCCTCTTCATATGTTAAGTCTGGCTAGACTTGTATCTCCTTTGTAGTTATTATGTGCAATGGATCTGATCAATATCACCTCAACATCGATATATAAAAGACCATATGTATCTGCTGTAGCTTAGGTGGCAATGCTAACCTGTATGCTAAGGGTCCCACTCTTTTTATAATCTCGTAGGGCCTAATGAATCTGGGATTAAGTTTCCCTTTCTTGCCAAATCTAAGCATCTTTTTCTAAGGCAACACCTTCAGGAACACTCATTTACTAACCTCATACTCGATGTCTTGTCTTTTCAAATCAGTATATGATTTCTATCGATTTGAGGCAGCTTTCAATCTTTCTTTTATGATCTACACTTTCTCCTTGGCATCTTTAATCAAATTAGATCTAACAACCTTGCTTTCTCCCACTTCACTCAAACAAAAAGGAGTCATACACCTTCTAACATACAAAGCCTCATACGGTGCCATTCCTAAACTTGCCTAGTGGCTATTGTTGTACATAAACTTAGCCAATGACAAATACTAATCCTAGTTGCCTCTAAATTATATAGCATAGTTACACAGCATGTCTTTTAACAGCTGTATCACCCTCTTGGATTATCCATATGTCTAAGGATGAAATACCATACTATATGTCAATTGAGTACCCAAGGCCTCCTGTAATGTTTTCCAAAACCTGAAAGTAAATCTCAGGTCTCAATCTAAAATTATAGCTACTGGTACTCCGTGTAGTCGCACGACCTCATTAATATACAATCCAGCTAGCTTCTCTAAAGAATAGTCCATCCACACTAGTATGAAGTGGGCTATCTTGGTCAGCCTATCCATAATCACCCATATCTCATCACACTTGCTCCTAGTCAATAGCAATCCTATCATAAAGTCCATGGTGATCTTCTCCCATTTCCATTATGGAATTGCAATCAGGTGCAACAATCTAGAAGGAACTTAGTGTTCTGCCTTCACCTGCTAACATGTCAAACATCAAGCCACATACTCAGCTACCTCTCATTTCATTCTCGGCCACCAATAGTGAGGCTTCAACCCAAGGTACATTTTCATGCTTCATGGGTGCATGGCGTATGGAGCTTCATAAGCTTCCTTTAGGATCTGCATTCTCAATCTATCTACGTCTAATACACACAACCTATTCTGGTAGTATAGGTTTCCATTATCACTTAGTTTAAATCCTATTGCCTTCCCCTCTTTAACTTTACCCATGATTTGCACCATCTGGGCATCCCTCAATTGAGCTTCCTTTACCTGCTACCTAAAGTCAACATTAACCTATAGTTCAGCCAAAATTACACCTTTTGCTGTGTATTCCACTCTAGCATGCAATAACCTCAAAGTAGTAATAAGCTTCCTACTTAAGGCATCTGCCACTACATTTGCCTTTCCTAGATGATAGTCAATCAAGCAATCATAGTCCTTAATTAACTTTATCCATTACCATTGCCTCAAGTTTAGGTCCCTCTATGTGGGTAAATACTTCAGGCTCTTATGGTCCATGTAGATGTAACATTTCTCCCCATACTAGTAATGTCTCCACACCTTCAATGCAAACATAATGGCAGCTAACTCTAAGTCGTGTGTGGGATAATTCTTCTTATGAGGCTTCAACTATCTAGAGGCATATGCAACCTCCTTGCCTTTTTACATCAATAACCAAGTCTATTATACGAAGCATCACTATATATCACAAATTCCTTCCTCTATTTTGGTTGAGTAAGGATAGGAGCCTCTGTTAACATCTGCTTCAATTTGTCAAAACTAGGTTGACACTTATCATTCCACTTGAACTTCACATCCTTTCGTATCAACTGTGTCAGTGGAATAGTAATCATTAAGAAGCCTTTCACAAACCTCTAATAGTAACCTACCAATCCTAGGAAACTTCGAATCTCAATTACATTCCTAGGAGGATCCCACTCTAACACTGCTTTAACTTTGCTCGAGTCCATTCTGATACCTTTTGCTGAGGCAATATAACCCAAGAAGGCTACCTCTTCCAACCTAAATTCACATTTACTATACTTAGCATACAATTGCTTCTCTTTTAAAGTCTGCAACATAATTCGAAGGTGTTGTTCATATTCTTCTTGGGTTCTATAGTACACCAAGATATCATTGATAAACACAACCACAAACTAATCCAAATACGGCTTGAAGACCTGGTTCATCAAATCTATAAAGGCTGTCGAGGCATTAGTGAGGCCAAATGGCATTACGAAGAACTCATAATACCCATAACGAGTTCTAAGGCAATCTTAGGAATATCACTTTCCTTAATCCACAACTAATGATATCTTAACCTCAAATCAATCTTGGAAAAGACACTGGCACCCCATAACTGATCAAAAGGATCGTTAATCCTAGGCAATGGATATTTATTTTTAACTGTCACCTTATTCAATTGCCTATAATCAATACATAACTAGAGTGACCCATCTTTCTTCTTCATAAACAACATAGGTGCTCCCTATGGTGAAACACTAAGCCTAATGAAACCTTTATCTAGTAACTACTACAACTACACCTTTAATTCCTTCAACTATTATGGGGCTATCCTATATGGTGTAATAGACACTGGGTTTACACCAGGATATATCTCAATCTCAAAGTCTAACTCTCGATGTGGTGGCAATCTTGGTAACTCATCTGGGAACACATTAGGAAAATCAAACACAATGGGTATCTAATCCAAACTAGGGGTCAGAACACTTGTATCTACTACAGAAGCTAAGAAGGCTTCACATCCCTTTCGGATGAGTCTTATGGCTGTAATAGCTAAAATAATGCTATACAGGGAGTTTTTATTACCCATAATAGTTACCTCTTGACCATCTGGGGTCTGCAGACTCAACCTTTTCTTTTTACAATCAATCACTACTCTGTGTTTCAACAACCAGTCTATACCAAGCATGACATCGAACTCATGAAAGGGAAGCTCTATTAGATCTGCTAGGAATATCTGATCATGGATCATCAGAGGATAGTGTCTATAAACTATATTCACTATCACACTTAGGCTTATCAGGTTGCTCAATTAAATGTATAAATCTATAAGTTCTAGCTCAAGTCCCTATCTCGTACTTGTGTGGTGGAAAATAAGAGTGTGTTGATCTAGGATCTATCAAAGCTAGTACTGGAACATTAAATACAAGAAATGTACCAGTGATGACATTTAGAGCCTCGACTTTCTCTCGAGCATGAATAACATATTATCATGCTAGAGCTCTAGCCTCTGATCTAGTCCTCTGACTAGTGCTCAGCTAATCCTACCTCTGCTATCTTAGGGGTTTATTGGATGTTGCTACAACTAATGCCTGAGTTTGGATAGCCTTTGCCTGCCTCTGAGGGCAATCCCTTAAATAAAGATCCCGGGCTCCACATATAAAGCACTCACCTCACCTGAACTGCCAACACTAGCCCCAATGCCTCCTCTGGTAACTCCCATAAGTTGGAGGTGCACTCCTAGCTGTAGATAATGTAGCACTCAAGGCCTATTAAGATAGAGGTGGTCGAGGCCTAGGAGAAAAACCCTTACTAAACCTCTGTGATGAAGCTTGCCTTTGAGACTATTAGCCTGTCTATCTTTAGGATTGCTAGCTAGGCTAAAAGTCCCTCTGTCTCTTGCCCTCAACTAGAGCTGAACTGGTCTGACCTGTAGAGAAGGGTCTCTTTCTCTAATACAACTCCTTTTTCTCTTATAGCATCTTTTCCATGTCATAAGCTGCAGTTGCTAGCTTCGAGAAATCTCTGATATTTAGAGTCGAGATCTATATCTTCAACTCTATATTGAGGCCCTTCTCAAACCTCTTACATTTCTCCTCATCATTCAACATAAACTCCACTGAATACCTACTCAAGCAAGTAAAGTCCTTCTCATACTCTGAGACTGATCTCCTCCCTTGCTTCAAATCAAAGAATTCTTATCTCTTCTTATCCTTATAGGACTTAGAGATATATCTCTTTTGAAATTCCTTTAAGAAGAACTCCCAAGTAAGGTTACTTGCTGCCTTCCTCTTTCTCAAAGTATCCCACTAGTGGAAGGCTTCTTCCTGTAGTATAGAGGTGGAGCACTTTAGACACTCCTCCTCAGAGCACTCCAGCTGCTCTAGAATCTTGGTGGTCTGCTCTAGCCAATGGTCTGCTCTAGCTAATATTATGCTCTTACTGCATCATCCTCCCTCACACCTAGGAAGTCCACAAGTAGGTTTTCTATAATGTTAAGGGAGCTGGTAGTGGTGGAGGAGGTGCAGTAGGAGCTGGAGCTGGTAGTGGTGGTGGTGTTGTAGTGTGTCTCAGCAAATCCACTATTTGTTGTAGCAGGACTAGTGAAGCTTATGTTTGAGGCTGTGGTTGAGGTCGTGGCTGGTAAGTAGCATTACTAGGCTCTATAGTGGCTGCACTCACCTTTGGCCCATGTAAGGTGGTAGGAGCATGACTAGACACCTCTTCCCATCGATTTAGTAGGGTCTGCTCACTCATCAATCAATAACTGCACAAAAACAATTATTAGCTTCAGATAGTGTAGCTTGACCTAAAATAAAATCCTACACTCATGCATTCATGTATAAGATGCCTAGGAATGCCTAAACCCACTCTAATACCACCAAATGTAACACCCCTGCCCACTCCTAAAGGAAATAAGCAAGGTGTGCTACTTTCTGTGAGGTAACCCATCTTTGAATTTCCTTAGGGGCTTTTTCATTTAACACTTCCACAACTTTGACCAACTTTGACCTAGTCTATCCTTTTCATGTTTCTATCTGATTATCCTTTTATTACTACCTATTCTAGATTGTTAAAACTACAGATTATAACTATTAAACATTCACAGAGAATCGGGTATCATAACGGCTACTGGAGTGAAAACCCTAAATATTCCTGCACAAAGAGCACTTCTAAAACAATCTCCAATCCAACCTCACTCCTAGACCCTTCTAGTCCCCCAAAATATCATCAAACATCAGCACACACAATAGTACATAGGGTTTTAGACCCACAGACACACAGATATAAACATGCATTTTATATATATACAAGATCAGGTTTATACAGATATGTAAGGTTCTTAACTCAATTTAGTACATTACACCCCATTACCGATATTAAAACTATTATACATGAGTGCGTATCTACAACAAACCAAAAGAGAGACAAAATATACCTAGAGGACTCAGGAGTAGCTACACTGGTGCTGTCTGGAGCTGATTGACCCCAGATCTATAGCCTGTGCATTAGAACACGAACACATTGAGTATAAACTTAGTGGTGGAATAGACAAAATAGAGTATGTCACCATGCAAGCACACATATCAATTATGTAGTACATGAAATTATATGTCAGTTACCCTATCTCACTATGTCCAGTTCTTTTACCAAGTTGAGTCTATATATTTAACTCATAATCAGGTTCATTATATTTAGGCCTGTAATAGATAGACAACACTTTAAGACACCAGATAGGAGGAACAATCTTATGCAATGGCCTATATTTTGGACCTCGATAGTTGCACCTACCTTGCTAGATAATAGGGATCAATCTGTAGACCTCCCAATATTGGATTGGCATATAGCAAGGATCAGTCTGTAAACCTCCTAATATCTACAAATGAGATAGTAAGGATCAGCCCCGTGGGACCTCCCAATATCCATAGACATCAAATAGGTAGTAAGGATCAGCCTAGGTGGACCTCTCAATACTCGAATGTGTAGGGTTCATCTCGAAACCTCGGCGGCTACACCTGCCACATCCAACAGACAATAATGGCCTCAAGAGGACCAACTTGCCTAGTAGTAGTTAAACCCTTAGTTGATCAATCAACCCATCCAGTGGGAGTCTAACTAATGGGCCAAATACCATTAATTAGCCATTTAAGACGGTTACTCTCGATTTTATTACTTCTTAAGTTTATAATGTCACAAAGTCTGATACTATGTCATGTTTCATGTAAAAGGTCATGTTTTGCTAAAGTTACTATTCATTTAGTCAGTTTATGAGAATGTCATTATTCATTTAGTCAATTCCAAATTTTAGGCCTTTCATAACACAACCCATATCAACCCCAATTTCCATTACTTCTTCACATATCCATTTATGAGATATAATCCACACAATAGGGTACATATTCATACCATTCCCTAAGTCATTACCTTATTATAACATACCTACTCAAATAAGCCATTTTGTCACCAAAATTCCCTGCCATACATACCAATGTCATTATCCATTTTAAGTTATGATTTACACACCCCATTTACATGCCATTTTCCTACCTAATATGCCATATACATATTCATACATGCTATGTCTCTCCACACACACCATTCGGCCAAAGCACACATATGCACATACACCTAGATTCCTTTCCAATTTATCATGCAAAACCTACTATTTTAAGTCCATTAACATTACCAAAACATCATGTTAACTTAATGTTATACTTAACACTATGAACATGAACTTCCATACACCAAACATGCATATTTCTATGGCAAATCACATCACATACTAAATTTAAGTCTATTCCATATACTTAAGGTGTGAAAAACACCCTTTTTCCCACCACTTGAGGGCTTGAATCCTTGTTCTCCCTCAACGGTCTCTTTGGTGCCCTAACATACACAATTTGACCTTAGAAAAATTCTTAAAAATCCTACACAACTCCAAATAGAAATCTAAGACCATGGCTATTTTTAGAATACCCTAACTTACCTAAAACAAAAATAAAAAGTGGATTAAAAATGTTTACTCAAGAAATTGGCACTATTCACTTAAGTGTGAGATCTCTCTTTCTAAGCTCTGTTTCTAATTTTTGTTAGAAGATTTGGCTTTTAGAGATAGTGGAGGCTAAGATTCATATAATTTTTATGGGTTTTGGCTTAGAGAGGAGAGAGAAAATGATGAAAAAATAATAGAGGAGAGAGAGAAGTGGCATCAATTTTTAGGGCATAAAAGGAGAAAGATGACACCTTTACACATGTGGCCCATGCACATGTGTGACCACTTATATAGGGATTGGTGGGTGGCCCTAATCACGATACGTGGCGATCTAACGACTCGTATTCTCCTTATCCCTTTCTAAGCTTTAGAAATTCATAGAAAATTCTTTAGACCTCTAAAAATACTCATTTTAGTTTTAAAAATCCTTGATTAGTGCCACTAAGGTCCATATAAAATTTCAAGTCAAAATTCCACAATTGACTTTTTGACATTATTCACCCATTAGAATAAAATATTCAGAAAAAATATCAAACGACCTCAAAAAATTAAAATTCTTTCTCCATCATACTTAGTGGAATTTTTGGGGTTTAGGGTACGGTATTTTCGAGTCCGTCCAAGCACACTAGTTCTCGACCTAAAATGATTTATTGGTTCTACTAAATTTTTAAATTCATTCATTTTACCCATTTTCAGGCTTGTCAAAGTTTTATGACCAGTACGCCCCTTTCTGGCCTCGTGGTGATGCCTCGTACTATAGGGAACATCACTCGAGCCTAGAAGGTATTATTCATAGAACTATGGCATACGGGCGTTACATAATCATTATAGTGAACCATTCATGTGAGGACTCATATATGCATGTATGCAGATTGAGAACATGTAAAATAATCACATCATCTTACCTAAGCATGTCCTGAGTATGTTCATTTGATAATGTTTGATCAGTTTATTTAAAGTTTATCAACTATGGGTCCTATTCATAATTCTTTTCCAAGTTTGAATCCATATTTTCATTATATGATAAAATCTGTATACACGAGTCTAAAACCTTTCTATTTATAGGTAAATATTTATTATTGATCCCATAATTCACTTTACCCAATTGAAAGCATCATTGCATAAATTATTAAGTTTGAGTTGGCTCTTAAGCCCCTTTAATTATTTCTTTAGCTAATTTACTCTTGTAGTTGTTACTACTAGTTATATAATATTCCTAAACATCTAGATAACCATTTGTATTGCCGTAATAAAATTAATATTATTTTTACGTATTCTATTCTTTACACCCTAAGTCCTATTTTCCTTTTCATATTATGTAACACCCTTATACCTAATTGCTAAACTGGTTCATATACATGATGCTATGTGTTCAATTCAATTATCGCTTCTATTTAAGTTACTGGCATATACTGTTGATCAAATCAGAGTAGCCATTTTATCAAAATATTTAGATGTATCTATTGGAACCTCACATCATATGTGATATACATATATTACATTAAATCAATATATGGATAGTAAAATATCAAAATTATTAGTATTACTATTTAATAATTACTTATTACAATTGCATTTACAGATTCATATTGAAATTAAAATAGTCTAAAGCTATTATCCACTTGTCCATATTCGGTAATTTATATAATAACTCTGATGCACTAAACATATACCTATAATTCTAATCAAAATGTTGGTACACTTTCAGCATGCAATTGATACTCATAGTGGACTCTTCTTACCTAAGTTTTTAATCTATTTGCTTCAACCAATAATAGGACTCAATCTGCTACATCCACTACCTTGACCTATGACCTAGTCATTAGCATGGAAGCCAATACACTGAGCATAATCACTCAATGATGTATTCTAATAGTATAGAGCTTGTATTCCTTATGTTATGGATTTTTACATCTGTAATTCTTATTTTAATCTTTAGTCTGTTTGCTCATCTTCCTTATGTCATTTCATAAGTATGCATAATGATAAATTAGGAGATAATCGTTATTATTACTTAAGTTCCCTAAATTTTATCTCATCCTTTCATTTATAATCATTAGATATATAGTGGATGCAATTTATCTCTTCATGTGCTTCTTTATTTCATGTCATATGTAATGTTTATAAGTAATTGTGTTTCAAGTCTTTTACTTTATCCTAAAATATCCATTGTATGGAAATTTAGATCTCTATTACCTTTCATGCTACATTTGAAATTGTATAGCATGTGACCTTTAACATACCTTCCATGCATTATAGTTTCTTTGAATAATTCCTCAATTTGTTCACATGTATATCTAAAACCCTCATTTACTTCTACTTGAAATTTCTATCTTTCCTTCCTTTATGTTTCCCTCTATATTGACTACATTTTGCTTATATATATTCATTCATATTCTTTTAGTGTTTCGATATTTAATTATTCAATTCCATCTTTAATGTGTATCCAATAAGCCTATGCCATTAATGCCATATTTAGACAGATAACATTTGTAGTAATGTATAATTGTAATATTATTCACATCATTTATCCTTCATAAATTATTTTGATACTTCTTCATAATATCTAATTTAAATTTTATTAAATCATTTCTTGTATATTAATCATATAATAACTTTATCATTTCATGATTCAGCCTATATTTGGTAGACAAACTCTTAACATTCGATATTGAGATCTAAACTTGAGTAGAGGCCCACATTATGGACTTTGGTAGCTGCACCTACCTATATTTATCTAATAGTAAGGATCAATTTTGATGAACCTCTCAGTATCAAAATGGCAAGGATCAGTCCAACTAAACCTCCTAACAAAAAAGATAGCAAGGATCAGCCTTACAGACATCTTAATAT